>JASERS010000003.1:26000000-26301787 GCA_036711965.1 Onthophagus sagittarius
AGTGTTTTTTGGCAAATATCACCATGCTCTTTACAAGCCCATATCTCAGCCAACGTTAACTCAAAAACGTTTTGCATTGGTGCGACAACTCTTCATATGCTGCTAAATAGATTGTCATTTGTTATATCAGTATATCTTATACAGGTTGGTCAAAAATTGAGTTACCGTTTCTCTGTATTCAATTGTGTGAAAGTCGAAAATTTTAAATGGAACGCCCCATATTTTCATACCCTATCAGAAAGGAAATTTAATTCTCTACAAATTATCTATAAATATTCCTATACCTATTTATTATAGTTTTCTTGCTATTGAGGAATTTGTCACAATCATAGGTAAAATGCTAGAAACCGTCTGTGTTTTTGTTAGCAGGCAATGACATTTTGACAGTTTTTTCTTTAATTTATTTAAATTATTATTAGTATTATTTCTACAATGAACTGTGATTGAATAAACTTTAGATTGATAGCTGTAATTTACCAAAAATAACCAAAAGAAAACCGAATAAATGAAACAATGAAAAACAACAATTTAATGACAAAAATTAAAATAACATAAAAGAATGAAAAACTTAAAATTATAAAAATAAATTATGGGAATTTAATTCTCTACAAACTATTTAGATACTTTCCTGCGCCTATTTGTTGTAGTTGCCCTCATATTTGGAAATTAATGGACGCATGCAATGCTGGAAGCTTCTTGTTTTTATGTTAGAAAGCTATGGAGCTTTGATAGCTTTTCAACCATATTTATGTTATTGTTGTCATTACTTAGTTGTGTCATCACTTACTGCTGTTAATGTCTTTGAATATCATGGCGAATTATTCCCACGCCAACATTTTAAATTCGTCTTATATTCATGGCGGGTGTAATAAAGTTTTGGATAGGATAAGATACGTATCTCTTAGTTTTGGAAAGATCAAAATAACAAGAAAACATAAATTTCTATCACCGGCAGCTTAATATAATAGAATAAATGTTTTGTCATATTTTATTGCTTTACCAAATTCATCAGTAAGAGGTGCTTCGGTCGATTTAGATGAATAATATTTTACAAAAAAGCACCGTAAGTAAATAAACTGAACTCTCTAGGAACATCTCGCGCATCATTACGTCGAATATTACGCCATATCATTGTTTTTCATTGTTTCATTTATGCGTTCTTCTGCTGGTTATTTTTGGCAAATAAAAGCTAACAAACTCAAGTTTATTCAATCGCAGATCATTCTAGAAATAATACCAATGATAATTTAAATAAATTAAACAATAATCTGTCAAAATATCATAGCCTTCTAATAAAAACACGACCGGCTTCCAGCATTTTGTGTAGGATTTTGATAAAATACTCAATATGAAGAAAACTATAATAAATAGGTATAGCAATATTTATAGATAATTTGTAGAGAATTCAATTCCCGTTTAGATAGGCTAAAAGGATATGGTGCGTTCCATTTAAAATTTTCGACTTTCTCGCAATTGAATACAGCGAAATGGTAATTCAATTTTTGACCACGCTGTATAAGGTACATTGATATAACAAGTGACAATCTATTTAACAGCATATGACGAGTTATTGTACCAATGCAAAACGTTTTTGGATTAACGTTGGCTGAGATATGGGCTTGTAAAGACCATGGTGATATTTGCCAAAAAACACTTAAAATCAAAATAACTCGAAAACAAAAAACGATGGGTACCAGCAACTGTTATCAAAGTCAACATATTTTCTTACGTGTAATTGAATGGTGTAATAAAAACTATAGCATTCCATTTAAAATAACGAAGTTGAGGTCTACTTCCGGTAGACCGGAAGTGGTGGCCATCTTGAAAATATTTCAGATTAATAGATCGGAATGAACAACCCATGATATCAAAATTTCAAGCCTCTACGAATAGTGTAACTCAAGAAAGTTCTAATGAACCAGTTACGTGAGACACCCTGTATATGTATATAATCAAAGCTGTTACTGTATAAAGGATTTTCTACAACGTTAATTTAACTTGCATTAAAATGAGAAGCCGACCTAATGCTAAAACTCTAGAAAGTTTATTAAAAAGTCTAGTGGTAAATTCTGGAGGAGACTATTATAACTCGAGGTTAATCAAAATCTTATAAAAAACTATAATAACACACTGATTCAGATTAATTTATTTCATAAATGTTTAATATTAATTCATAGTTATTAATTTAATATTTAGTGTTGAAATATTTTTTGAACGTTTAAAATTAACATGCAGTGCGTTCCCAATGAAACGAATCAATCCGATAAATTATTTTCAATTGATCTTCAACAAAATGCTGGAACTGGTCAATTTGAATTTTTGATTTGTGACTTATTTACGTATTTTACGTAGCTTTAGATATTTGTTGAAAATCTTAACCCAACCCTACTAGCTAATTAGCACAATATATTGGTTGAGTTGGGTTGGTTTGGATTCAATTGGGTTAGAATGGGTTGTGTTGAGTGGGTATCCTTAACCTAACCCAACCCAACTACTTAGTTAACACTAAATATTGGTGAGAAAAAAATCAGATAGATAGGTTAAGGTTAATGAATTAACCTAACCCAACTAATATCTATTACTAGTACTAACTAGCTAGTTGGGTTAGATACCAATTCACTTGTGTTGATCCATTAACCGTAACCCAACCCAATTCGCTGATTAGCACTAGATAATAATTGGGTTCGGTTTATCCATTAAAATTTAAAATTAACAGTTCGTACGTTTTTGCCGATGAGCAATTGATGTAAAAATATTATTGAATTTATTCCTTTCATCGTGAACACGCTGTATATGACTGTATATACAGCTTTTAGAAGACTTGACATTGCTTCCAGAAGACTCGATACTGCCTCTGAAGGACATCAGAAGACTTGAAATGCTTCCAAAACACATGATATCCTTTGCAAGACTTCAAATGCTTTCACAAGACTACAAAAGCATCCAAAAGAGCATTAATTATTTAGCAAAATATACATATAATCAGTTTTCGGTTGCGAACTAACTGTATAAGAACGTTTTACATTTTAACTTGTTAAGTTATTTATAACAACAATTTTATATTCCACGTAGTTTTAATATATAATTTTTATGTTTGTATTTATATTTGAGTTCCAATTTAATAACATTTTATATTTGTTCAAGCTTCATATGTGTTTATTATTCAATAACATAAAAATAGATTCTGAAAATGGCTTGGGGTCGAAACTACTCAGACTCTAAATTTCTGTGAATAATAAACCGGCTGAAAGTACAAAAACAAAATAGTAAAAATTTTGATTTGAACCAAAAGTAGATATAGATCTACAGTTTTAATTTAATGGCAACATACCAAATTTCATCGAAACATTTGGGTTATCATCTTTGCGTATACAGATAGATAAAAATTGAGTTAACATTTCTCCATCTTCAATTGTAAGAAAGTCGAGAATTTTAAATAGAATTTTTTATCCTACCAAGAAGGGTGTTCAATTCTCCACAAACATTCCTATACTTAACGTATAGATGTTTGTGGAGACAGTTGTAGATGATTTATGAAGTCTTGTAAAGCAACCAAAGGCTTTAAATATAAAGATTTGATACTGCCCATGTAAGACTTGATACTGGTACCAGAAGTCCTGACATTGCTTCCAGAAAACTTGATACTGGTTATAGAATACTTGAAATGCTTCCAAAAGACTTGACATTTATTCTTGAAGGCTTGAACTACTTCTAGAAGAAGATTTCAGAAGATTTGATATCGCTTGTGGAAAACTTGAAATGAAAGGAAAACAAATGCTTCGAAAACTCTTGATCTTGCCTCAAGGCTTGAAGTGCTTTCAGAACACTTGATCTTGCCTCTGATATATTTGAAATGTTTCCAGCAGACTTGATATTTCTTGATATTGATTCAAGAAGACTTGAAATGTTTCCAGAGGTCTTGATACTGCTTCTAAAAGACTTGAAATATTTTCAAAAGACCGGACATTGCTTCTAGAAGACTTAAAATGTTTCTTGAAGACTTGATACTACTTGTAAAACTGATTGCGAAAACATTTTCATCGAAAAAACAAGACATGTTGTTAAATCATACGAGTTTGTTTTGAAAATATTAAATACTATTGGAGAAAATACAATATCCTAACTTAAGTAGTTCAAAAACTATTAATTAAATATTAAGTACTGCTGGTTGAAGCTTGAATCTTGCTTGCGGAAGATATTTTTGTAACAAAAGGCGAAAAAAAAGAAGGTGCTAATAAAATTTGATTCCAAAATACGAAATACTGTTAGCACAATACTAAATACTGCTTGTAAAACTCTAAACATTGCTGACAGAAGAAATGTCTTCTGCCAGTAAAAGTCTTCTGATACTTCGATACTTTGACCGAGGTAAGTATCGATACTTTCTACAGCATTACTGTATTCATGTATATGTGATGTAATGTATGTTAAAAATGATCAAAATAGACTGTACGACCATTAAATGTAAAAAGATTCATCAAATCCTCGACGACAGATTTTTCGTGAACAATAGTATATGTCCATATACTTAGTTCATCTATACGAGGTAATATAAATAATAAAAAATAGTAAAATAATAACAAAATAAAAATTGGTAATCTTATTTAATGTGATGTAGAATATTCACGCAAAGTTTGAAAGATTTATATTGGAAAACAAAAAAGAAATTGATTTTTAATCAGCAAACGGACAAAATTTTTCATAGTGAAGCGCTTCTACTTACTTGCACTTATGAGAAATTTTAGATCAAATACTATTCTAAATTAAATTTTTTTCATCGCGTTAAATCAATTTAAAAATCTTGTAAAAACAGAATTAGGTAATCAGGGTGTGAGACCCTTTTGATGGTGACTGTTCTGTTTCTACACCACACATAATGTTAATTTGTGCCTCCACTACTGATTCCATTACTGACAATTATGTTATTAACTTTTTTATTGTTAAATATTAACATCTAAATTTCACCTTTTTATAAACAGTTTTCTGTCAATTAAACAACAGTAGAGATAATATCATTTCAAAGACGCTCTACCATTCTGCGCACCCTGCATAAAAACAGCCTGTATAGATTTTATGGAAGTTATTAACAGAAATTTTAAAAAATAAAGTTTAAGTAAGTACATTTGTTTATCTGCTCATCAAACATTGGTCTAGACCTTTTTGATGGTGATTGTTCAGTTTCTACACCACACATAATGTTAATTTGTGCCTCCACTACTGATTCTATTACTGACAATTATATTATTAACTTTTTATTATTAAATATGAACATCTAAATTTCACCTATTTATAACAGTTTTCTGTCAATCAAACAACAGCAGAGATAATATCATTTCAAAAACGCTCTACCATTCTGCGCACCCTGCATAAAAACACCCTGTATAGATTTTATGGAAGTTATTAACAGAAATTTTAAAAAATAAAGTTTAAAGAAGAACAATTGTTTATCTGCTCATTAAACATTGGTGAGACCCTTTTGATGGTGACTGTTCTGTTTCTACACCACACATAATGTTAATTTGTGCCTCCACTGCTGATTCCATTACTGACAATTACGTTATTAACTTTTTTATTGTTAAATATTAACATCTAAATTTCACCTTTTTATAAACAGTTTTCTGTCAATTAAACAACAGTAGAGATAATATCATTTCAAAGACGCTCTACCATTCTGCCCATCCTATATAAAAACACCCTGTATAGATTTTATGGAAGTTATTAACAGAAATTTTAAAAAACATTATTATTTTTTAATATTTTTTCAAATAACGCACGGCAAAACCCGAAAGTTTCTAGTTTTAGATCTAGTGTTAGTTCTAGTGATAGTTCTAGTGTTAGCGCTAGTGTTAGTTCTAGTGTTAGTTCTAATTTTTGTTCAATTAACACCGCTCGTGAAAGCCTTCGTACTTATATGTAGAGATTCATTTGAAAAATCGTAATAACGATGTTTATGAAAATAACAATTTATTTATGGCACCTTAAGTCTTCACTAAATTTTCATTAAAATGTTTTTTATTTCATGATAATATTTTGATTCGTTCTTGACGCACAACTTTTAAAAGTTTAGGTATCATCTCTATAGCAAGTACGATATTTATGGAAAATTTTCTGTGGCATATTTAATCTTTATTAAGTCTCAAAACAGATTTACCAAGCTATACATTTGTTTTCGGATAATAAGATATAGCTTTTATTTAATTTATACGCAACCAGTAATACAATACTGTACATTTGGTAATCTTGAACATTTAATTTATAAATATACAAATTAATTATTATTATCCATGTTAATTTCTAGTGCATTTATAAAATACATTTTATATTTTTCGTCCTCGATTAACATTAATGCGATATTAAATATTATGTTACTAGTACTAAGAATTTCTCCAACACAACCTATTATTGAAAGATTGAAATCGTTCTTAATAAAAATACTAAAATGGTAATTAGGACACCAAAAACATAAAAAATACGACACAACAATCCATAATAATATGTCACTTCCTATTCGAACGTCAGATTTATACACAAAAGAGAGAGTTTTCATCGTTAACATCATTATCATAATTAAAAATGCGATAACTTGCGTTATTACATATGAATAAATTAAATTATCTTCCCTTATAAGTGGTATTGAGTATAAAGTCATTGTTATTATGGTTATAATCCATAAAATATTAATACAATGTTTATACAGCGATTCGAATGCGACAATATTATCAATGTTGAATGTTATCGTTAAACAATAGAGAGCTAATAAAAGATGATAATGACCATCGTATAAAATAAAGAACAAAATTGTCGGGTTTAAATAACAAATGATAATAAATCCAATTTTTGTTATAAACAAAAATATTAAATAGTAACTAACATGGCGTATTACGTGATAAGCTTTTCTTTTACTTTCATCAATTTCGATGTAATCACTATATTTAAGTAAATAAATGACAAAAACGTTTACTAGCATTGTAATTAAAGTTATCATTAACGAAGATATTGTTGTTATATTAAGCTGCCATGAGGATTCCTTTGTTGTGTTGGTAATATTTACTCTTGTACACATAGTGTTCAATCCAGTAATCGAATAGTATTGGCAATTTAAGATACTGAAACAAACATATAAGTTTTATCGGCTTTTACTTCCATTTTTATTTTAGCGTTAAATAAATTATGATTATTTTATTTACTTTTAGCTCTACCGGTTTCTATTATATAGTCACCTGCATGGTATTTTATTGTCACTATTGTAATTATCAGGCTTTTTCTTGATTATTTATAGAACTATTTTTATGCATAACGAGAGATCTGATAAAATGGTGGTCTTGGTTTTTCACAGAGACTGTTATTGTATGGTTTTGTCATTGGTTTGGTGATGTTAGGTTGTTCGTCAGTGAGGTTGGTAATGTTGTTGTTCAAATTAAAATTTTTCTTTTTGTGTCTTTTTTAATTATTTAAGTTTTTTTTGTGATGTGAGATGGATAGAAGTTAGGAAGGGAAATGTGTTTGTATCGAGGAAGGAAATATAGGGAAGTGAAGGGAGAGTGATAGCGCAAGGATGTGGATTGTTTTAGGGATGGGATTTGATAATCAAGGAAACCAAAATGTTGCGGGCTCAAGCTATTATCTTAGTTTGATTTCCTCGTTTATTCTGGGGGGTTATTTTATAGGTATCCGAAGAACGAATGGCAAAATGAACAGAGGAAACTTAACAACCTAAGAGAAGAAAAAAGAAGAAAAAGAAATACACAAGAGAATAGCTCAGGAACAAAAAATAACAACAACATACAACACAAATTCCACACAAGAATAACAAATCTGACAAATACAAAGTTAACTAATTAGTTAACTTACTAATTAAGGAAGAAACAAAGAAGACAAAAACATAAAAATGGACAATCAGAGAAGGAAGATAGTAAACAACATCAAACACAAAATTAAATAATAAGACCATATCCTCACGAAAGCTGATAAAAACGCGGGCATCGTAACAATGCATAGAAATGACCCAAAAATGCAGACACAACTTGCAGTTGACGCGACTACAATCTGATCATATCAGAAAACAAGAGAAGAGATTTGTTGTAAAATTCAATTATGTGATCAGTGTGAGTAAATCTGCACTGCATTGGTGTTGTAACAGAATGGCTGGTTCGCGTGCTGGTTGTGTTTCGTAGCAGGTTGTTTCTCATGTTGCCCTTGATAGAAATTGTAGAGCCATCGCCTTAAATTTTTTCAACACATTAATCATTTCACCTTTAGCCACTAATTTCAGTTCGTTTGGAATTTTTTTGACAGACGCTGTGCAGTTATACTGAAGAAAGCAATCATCAGTGCCGGCGCCAGAGGTTTGGCCGCTACATTCGAAAATGGATTTAGCTGCCTTTGCCTAATATCCCCCCTTGTTAATATCAGTTTTTCATGCGGACTGGAATAAGGTTTCGGACGGCTTTAATTTTGGCCGCTACAGTCGGTTGTCAGCTCTGCTTGTATCTGCCTAGGGCCTGCAAAAGCAGACCAAAATTTCAATACCGGTATCCGGTGTTCAAAATTTTTAAAACCGGGATCCCTCTATTGCTTTAATGTATTTTATTATTCCAACATTAAAGAATGATGATAAATAATAGGCTATCGTGTGATGTCATGCGCGACAGAATGAATTTATTACTGCACTTTGGTTAGGTGCACTATGTTTATCGTTTAAGAAATACATAAGTCATATGTGTCATCTCATAAGTTATAGATCATATGAGACTCTATGTCGTTCAAACACGACCATGAATGATTCTTAAATATGTATGAAGACCCAGTACAACATCCAGTACGAAACGAAACGATGTCTCACAGATTATATTAAAGATTTTCTTATCGATTATGTTTACTTTGTCTAATGATCTGACAGACTATTCCCGCTTATGCCATACCAATGAGTTTATTGGGCTGAGTTGGGTTGTATTGTGTTGTGCTGCCTACAGCAATATCTTCCCGGAAGCACTGCAACTGATGACAAGCTCACTATCAATTGAGCTAATGACTAGATGGAGGGCATCCCCGGGAGCAGCAAAGGAAGATCGAACCTCTCTTGAAGAGGAAATAGTTCAACATTGGTACAACAGATGAAAAGGCTACATGGACAAAAGTGATAATACTTCGATGGCTATCTTGATGAAGGGGGAAGCAAACTGCTTTATCAGTTAACTGTGATGAGATAAGGCTGCTTCAGAGACTATCTTTTTAAACACAACATAGTCGTCTATGTTTTTTTGAGTATGCAAAGTTTGTGAGGAAGATCATAGTCGAGAAGTAGGCAGAGGAGAAATAACATTGTAATAAATATAGTGGCTGAAACATAGTGGACGATGAAACGAGTATATTATTAATTATTGGGGGGAGGTAAGCGACAGCGATTGGAACCTCGTAGACAGAAGAGAAAAACGCTAATAAGATACAATGAAAGGTATGAAGACATAATTACAGAGTGGCTTCCAAAATATCATATGAAGGAAGGCAGTGTAGAAAGAAAGATGTTGGTGACCGTATTCTATTGTGGCAATAACTAGAGAGCGAACAGGTACTGGGTTAGATTAGGTAGGGATGGGATGAGCTGGGTGGCAACAAGCAGGTACGTAGGCGGTCACTAGGACCCAACGCCCGGGTAAGTTAAGGTTCAAACGTCAGTAAAGTGTTTCATATATTATGTTTCTTGTTGGTGAATGAACGTGTGGATCTCGAGAAGAGAAAGGAGGAAGACAAGGTAAAGTGAACATGGGATTGACAATACCCGGTGGTCGATGACAAACCATCAATTATTATTTTGCCATCAATACCGGTTTTTAATACTAGACAAAAATTGTCCGAGATCCCGGTATTGCAAGCCTACCTCCCATGAATCCAAAATATCTCGAGACTATATGTACTGCCTAAATTGCATAAACAGCACACCCCTATCCGACCTCTTATATCCTCGATTGAGTCAACTAGATACAGGATCTCCAAGTTCTTGATAAATATCTTCAATGATATCACTGATTTTCGACCGAAATTTGCAATAAAAAACCGTGAAGAGCTGATGAAGAAAATAGAAAATACAGCACTACTGACAATATAAAATGATATTATTTGATATAACAAACCTAAACACAAACATACTAACGAAGAAACACTTCAAATTATAAAAGAAAACATCTATGGACTGTTGAACTAAAATTAGAACTAACACTAGTACTAACACTAGGATTAACACTAAATCTAAAACTAGAAATTTTCGGGTTTCGCTTTGCGTTTTTTGAAAAAATGTTTGACGTTTCGGATACCATGTTACAACCTTCTTCAAAAGCTGGTTCAAAATGTCACTTGAAAGATATAAAATTTACAATAGAAGAAGAACAAAATCAACTTCCACGATATTATATTGGAAAAAACAATCAATGGTCTCCAATATGGTATATACAGGAAACAAACCCAGACAGACATAATAATACCTAATAATTCACATAGTGAGCACACCCACAAAATGGCCGCAATTAGAACCTATATAAAGAGAACTCTAACAACGAGACTAAACCAAGAAGAAATAAAAAGGGAAATGATGACAATTAAACAAATAGAACAGAACAACGGATACAAATCTGAAATCATTGACATAATGTGTAACAAACAGAAACCACCGTCATGATACAACCACACTTAAGAAACAACAAGAAAGTCAAATATATACATACAAATCAATAGAGTATCAGGGAAAGATTCACAACAAATTAAAGAAAATATTTAAAACCTATAACATAAAACTTACATCAAAGAACAGTAACACCATATACCAAAGCCTAGTCAGCAACAAGGACGGAATCAACAAAGTGGATTGTATAAACTAGAATGTGGCACATGTGACGCCACATACAGCGGTGAGACGGGACGAGCATTAAGAACACAAACACCAAAACAAATCCAACTTCGGAAGATATCTGCTGATATTAAACAAGGGTCATCAGTTCGATGAAAACAAAAATTCTACTTTCCTTCATCACAAGAACAAGAGCAATTTACTTGAAACACTAGAGATTTCATACATCTCTAAATATCAACAAATTCATACACAACCAATCGGACAGAGTATGTCTGAATAAACTTTGGAAATGCTCACGCATTGTTACCGCATTGGCAAATGGAAAACGTATCCACATTACTGATTACCAACTGACATCGTTATTGTCCAATTTCGCTAAGGTATTTGAGCAGGTTATTTATATGATGATTTATTCAGAAGTTCAGTCACTTTATCAACATGGGTTTACCAGGCGTCGTTCAACGATTACCAATCTTGGGGTGGTTACTGAAGTGATTTGTGAATCTTTGGATCAAGGTGGTCAGGTGGATGTGGTATATACTAATTTTTCTAAAGCATTTAATATGATTCATCATGATGTCCCCTTGTATAAACTTAGTGCTTTTGGATTACCTCCTAAGTTTATGAATCTATTTACCTTTTACTTGTCGGATCGTGTAAATTAAACTTCAACGGTTATGCGTCTATGGAATTTTTGCTAGGTTTGGTGTTCGTCGGGGCACTAATCTAGGTACCTTACCGTTTGTTATCTTCTTGAATGAACTTTGAGACAAATTTTCTTATAGCGTACTAGCTTATGCAGATGATTTAAAAGTATTCCGTCCTATTTGTTCGGACCGTAATTTTGTTAGTCTTCAGTCGGGCTTGGACTTGCTCTCGGAATGGCGCATCCGTTAACAATTAAAGATTAATGTAAAAAAATGCGCTTATTATACATATACATGGTGTTTTTTTGAGAAACTATTTATCTTCAAGGAACAGTGAGTTACTTTTGACAGCAAGCTGTCTTTTTTGGACCGCACATTGAAGATATTGCATCTTCCGCAGGAAGGATCCTTGGTTTCGTTCTATCCACCTCGCATTTTCTGACATTAATGTGTACAAGTGCCTGTTTACGACATTTGTTTTTTTTTTTCAAAATGGATTATGGCTCTGGTCTTTGGTCACCGGTTTTGTGTGACATCGGCTTATGTTGAAGCGAATGCCGAAGACATTTCTCTCTGCACTGACTTTTCTGCACTGGAAGTGAGAAGAGATCATAAGAAAATTTTAATTTGTTTTCCATGGGATAATATAAAATTCGCTACATAGGAAACCCCAGACATACGACGTACTCTGATCAGAGTACGTACTAACAACCTAAGTGAACTAGCTAGGAGCCATGATGTTACTCTATGGTTGTTTCCAGATCACAGTGACATTGAGGGCAATGAGAAGGCGGACCAAACATAAGCTAGCCAAAGAAGAGTAAAAATGCAAAACAGGCAAGCAAAAAGTATGATAATTTCGTCATAAAACCCAAGACATTTTATGCCGGAGCAAAGGAGATAAAAAACGTTCTCTCTAAAAAAGGCTTCAAATTCGCCTTTCAAATACCATCTCTTCGATATTGGACAAGCTGGCGATAAAACTTTGTAACGAGTCTGAAAAGCAAAGAAACAAGATTTTTGAGCAAAACCTTTAAAGAGCTAAAGTTACAATAGGCCTTAAGTTAACGGCGACGAGCCAAATTTATTTAAAGCAGATTGGAGGTCGAATCAGCGGATCTATTAAAAAATTACAAAATAAAACTGATAGAGAAATGAGATTTTCATAACTAAATTTTAACATGATATTTTATTTCACAAATCAATACATATTATTTTGACTAATAGGTACGGTTACACCATTAATAATATATTAACGAAATGCATATTGCAATAATTTTAACAAACTAAAATAATTTATGCGCACGCAAATATGCTTTTATCATTATTCTCTACAAAATTAATATTAAAAACATGTCTAAAAGTCATTTTAAAATTAGCATCGACAATTAACATTAAAATTATATTAAATATTAGGTTACTGGTACATGCAACCACTCCAATACAATAAATCATTGACGTATCGAAAATATTAACGTGAGAAAGGTTAAAAAGAAGATCAGGACACCAGCAACATAAAAAGCTTAATACAAGGACGGATTGTAAAATATCCGTTTCAACACGAATGCAACTTTTTTGCAAATAAATTGTAACTCTAATCATTAACATGGTTATAATGAGGAAAAATCCGATTACCCGTAAAACTATAAACGAATAAATTATACTATCGTCAACTACAATTAACGATATAGAGTATACAATCATCGTAATTGTTATAATCCATAAGATTTTAGTGAAATGTTTGGTCATATTTTCGTTTTCCATAGAATAATTAATATTAAACATTATCATTAAAGAATAGAGAGCTAACAAAAGGTGATTATGCGTATCGTACAGGACAAGAAAAACGATTTTCGTGTTTAAATGTGCAATAATAATAAATCCAATATTCGTGGTTAATAAACAAATTAAAAAATATCCTACTTGACTTATTACGTAATAAGCGCTTCTTTTCTTTTGATCGTTTTCCATATTTTGACTAATTTTAAGAAGGTAAATAAACACAATGCTTATTACAATTGATATAACAGCTAACAACAACGTTGATGTTTCCGTTATACTCAGTGGCCAAAATGATGTGTATCTTTCGCTCGTTTCATTTATAAGCTTTTCTATTTTGTTGAATTCCATGATTCACTGTCAAGTCCGCTAAGAAATAAAAAACATAATTTTAATAAAGACAACATTACTGTTTGAATACATTATATTTTGAGGATGTAGAGAAGGTTAGGTATAAATTTATATACGTAATTTTGTAATAACTAATTAAAAAGTAGTGTGAGGTTTCTAATTTTATGTATGTTATATTAGTTTCGTGTAATATGTATTTTGGATGAATATTCGGAGAGAGATAATAGTAATTTTATTTGTACGGTCTTGTTTGTATTGTCCGATATTAAGTAGCTTTAAATTATCTGTTTTCTTACACAAATGCCATTTCATTTGCACGTACTTTGGTACTTTCCAGTTCTAGAATTGTTAGTTACTTTCAATGCTTCTTTCTCTATCAAATCACCTACTAATACTCCCCTAATTACATCTTTAACGAAAGAGATTTTTAATGGTATCATGATAATATAAAACTTAAATGTCTGATTAGCTTATTATGAGCCCGTTTACATTTTTAGCGCTAACTTGTCATGAATCATCAATTTATATTAATATGAATTTAATTCTTCCGGAAACGAAAATTATGTGCTAATAATTTGCACAAAGTATTGATAACAAGTTAAGTAGATTTTGAACTCCGCGAATTATTATTCAAAATAAATCCTGGAAACACTGTCGGTTAAATCCACGACACAAAATCGATTAAACCAAAAATAGTTATGGACAGATTGGTGAGATTAAAGTTTCGAAATTGATTTTAATAGACTTGTATTGAACTGAACACCAATAAATTGACGTCACCCTCGTCACCGACATAATCAGAAAGAGATTATTTGGAAAATCCGGAAATTTTTATTCAATTATTAATATCAATCATAAACAAAATTATGGAAACAAGTTTAGATATTGCTAGTAAATATCATTTTCTTATTGGTGTTTATGTAGTCGTGGCATAACGGGTATGATATGGTTCTTCAAAGTTACTATATTCATATAGTTAATAACAAAGATTATATACAAACGAGTTAAGGTACTTCAATTTCACCATATTTCAATTATGGTGACAAAAATGACAAAAAATTATCAAGATATCTTAAAAATTCGATTTTCTACGATTGGTTGTTAGTGCTATTTTTACTTTATTTATTATTATTATTATATTATTATTATATGTTTATTATTAACACTAGACCTACGACTATAACTTTACTTCAATTCAAAATATACAATGTAATGTTGAATAACAACAAAAACTGGAACTAACATTAGTGTTAAAACCGACACTAGACTTAAAACTAAAAATATTTGGGTTTAGCCCTTCGTCTCTTAAAAGGGCTAAACCCAAATGTTTCTAGTTCTAAGTCTAGAGTGAGTCCTACTTTTAGTAGTAAATGTATATTTAAGAAAAAGGAGTTGGTCTAAAAGGGCTATCCACCGTAGTCTTTCTGCCCAGGAAGTCTTCGCTAGAATCTTGGTTCTTGAAGTTAGTTCAGTTCTAATTTACAAAGAAGACGAAGAGAGTCGTAAGATGATTGGTTAATGATGAGTAAATTTTTTAAGGATTCAAAAGAGAAGTTGATGGCAGCATTATGGGATAGAGATTTTAGGCGAAAATTGATTGGTGTGATCTAGGTAAGATGGTATACGAGTTCATTGTTAGGATTGAAGAGTAGGTTTTAAGGATGTCGGATTCGGGTAATGCATCAAAGTACAGATCTTTCGGCTACTTCCATATGGTATAGGGCTCCTCTAAGTTCGTCGGCCAAGATCAGTGGTGCATATTATACTATCGCTCTGCAGATGGTTTTGTAGATATGAGCGGCGCAGTTGGTTGATATGCCGCGTCCCTGGTATGTTAACGATCTGAAGTGCTTTGCGTGAATTGTCGCTTTCATCTTTACCTTGATACCTTTACCATGGTTGAAAAATTTTAAGCTTCCATCTATCAAGATTCCCAGGAATTTACAGCTTATAGAAGAAGATATGGCCGTGGATTGGATGGTTCCGGTGGAAGAAGAAGCGGTGGAAGAAAAATACAATGAACAATTGTATTTGGGAGGATTGAGTTGGATTCTCCATTTTCGCAACCAACTCTCCACGAATATAATTAGATTCTGTAGCCTTCAGACGCGGTTGTGATATTTGTAATAAGATTGTGATAAGATGTGGCAATAAAATAACTTATAAAGAGTCGGGAAGAGGAGGGACCTTTGCGGAAGGTCTTGCTGGGGGAAAATTATGCGGAAAAGGTGGTTTTTTTAACCTTACTACTGAGGAGCGGTTGGAAAGGAGTTGGTTAAGTAGATTAAACAGGTAAGACGGAATATTTCGTCTTTTCCGTTTTTGGAAGCGTATCACCTGGAAATTGGGTCTGAGCACTACTAAACCGTGGGTTGACGATCTACCAGATTGAACACCAAACTGATAATTCGGTATTCCTTGAAGACGGTTTCCATTAGCTTGTTCTTCATGTGGGTTTCTAACATCTTGCCGATTACAGGAAGAAGGGAGATGAGGCGATAGTTGGATGGGTCGGATAATGATGATTCGTTTATGGTAACAAAAATTATTACAGATGACTTTCAATCTTCTGGGAAATGTTGATTGACGAGGCAGTATTTTAGGATTTTTATAATGTGAAAATGAGAGGGAGGGTTTGGATTTCTTAGTATGTTTTTTGCGACAAGTTCGTATCCAGCGGCGGTGCTTACTCCGATGTTAATGATTAGGAAGTATTCGTCATCGTGGATCAGAGCGTCTTCTTCACTCTCTGCCTGAGTGGTAAAAGCAAATTCATACAAGTCGTCTATTCTCACTTGTTGACGGAACAGAAGCAGACCTTTGAGGTGGAGGTCCTCTGAGAATTATAACACACTCTGAAGGTAAACCCTATGGATGTTAACAATTTCTTCGGGGTCGATGTGTTTCAGTTTTAACATTGTGAGTTTCAGGAGGCTTTTGGTATCTGGTTAACTTCCAAACTTCTTGCCAGTATCTTTTGCCTTTTGACTTGTTGACATTGTTACAGGTCATGTATTTTTCGCTTTCGAATTGTCTTATTAAGGCATGAATATGCTTGTTAATTTCATTGAATTTTGTTTTTAAATCTGAAATCTCCGATATTCTAAAGTTGCAGTATAAGTGTCTCTGTTTCAATTAACCTCACGATGAACTTTGGTAGTGGAAAGTTGTAGTATTTTTTCAGTTTATTTGGGCTGGCTTGGACACTCACTTTTCTAAGATGTTCATTAAATTGAGATATCGTATCGGTAGTAATTAGAGAGTTCGAGTTGATAAATTCTAAGATGCCTGAATTCATCACTTCCATATTACAGAGGCTGAATTTTTTTATGGTTTTTGGAACCGATCCCGAAATCTGTCCAACTAATCAATGACTGCATCTTATATTTCGCAATCAGATCATCATGTCTGGAGTGATAAACGCTGGAGAAGTTTTAATGCGTTCAGAATTAGTTGAAGATGCGAATCGGTTGATGTGCTTGGTTTTTGCAAGATTTGGATTAAAATCACCAAAAATCAAAATATTACGTATAGAAACGTTGTTGAATATTGACTCTTCGATTGAGCTATATGGATGAACGTAAACCAGAAATATATAAAGTGCTTCCGAGCCGACCGTAATAGTAAAATGTAGAGTATTATTAAACTCACAGTTAATCCTTTGTGGGTTAGACATTCCCATATGCAGCACAGGAACACCGATAACCACTGCTCCATCTTTCACGCCCCTATTAAAAACGTTTCCTGCTTTTTCAATTATCACCAGTTCTTGAATTTGATTCCACCCTTCGATTTTGTTCAACAAACATTACGAAGTTGATGCGGTTGCGATTTATGAAGTTTCCAATTAATGTTTGCGTACTGCTATCGTAGCTCATACTTCTGTAAGATTGCTTCTGTAAGATTGTGGATTAGGAACCATGATTTGGCTCTATGGGAGATGACTTGGAGACATCTTCAAGATCGATCATGATTATGTAGAGAAAGCTACCCGAAAAAGCGATAATTGTGTTGAAACACCCTATATCTCCAAAACAAAGCGTTTATCGACCTATGTTTATATGAAGTTTTTCTGTTAAGGTCCATCGACTGTTTAAAGTCCTGCAACAAAAACCTAAGACACCTTGTATGTGTGGTTATAAGGAACGTTCGCTTGTTAGAGCTTTCTGTGTAGCAGAGCTTTCACCTTCACATTACATCTTGGAAATATATTATAAGATACTGCATCTTTGTTATTTGTGTAAATATTTTCTAATTTTTATCAATTCTATCAAAGAGTAATCAGACAAAAATATCTTTTTGGCTAAAATGTTCAATTAATTTGCTTCTACGCTGTGCTGGAAATACTTCAAATTCAGGTTGAATTCAAACTTGATATCTCAAAAACAAGAGATACTCACGTATGATTTTATACTCAGAAATGCGCATACCTCATTTATGAATGACATAAAATTTCATCGAAATATCTCAAAAACTTGATTTTCTACGAATTTTTAAAAATGATTTTTATTTTTATGAAATGCTACATATGTAGGTTGAGAAATTAACCATATAAAGGACTTGTCTTCTTAATTCATACAAATTTAATTCAGACATTATTTTTTTAAACGATACGTTTAATAAAAACATTTAAAAAGTAAAATTAATTTTAAAAAGAGACGGGTATTTAGAACCAGTTAGAAAGTTTTAGGGTTTACGACGTAATAAAACAAGGTTAAGGATATAACCTTTGCGATCACCTGTGTAACATTGATCCCGTAGTTTCATAGCTTCGAAACTGATCTTAAACGATTTCTCATGGTAACTTTAAGCTGTTTATAAAATTTAATCTCTTAGACATTTATGGGGTTAGTCAAATATTTTCACCCGAATCGTCATCATTTTTATGTTAACGTAAGTGGTTAAACCACAACTTATAGAAACACCTTATAATATAATATTTTACTTACTCTGTATTATTTTTCTTAATAATCAAATTTTATTCCATCTCTTTCTGCTCTAAATTATAATGTTTGTATGTATACCTCCATTTTTATTGATATATTCTATTATCTTCTTGTTTTTTTAAATACTTTTTCTCTAAAACCAACAACGTCTGTATCAAATAATCACTTTAGATTAACTTCGTTTATTGTAAGAAAAATACCTACAAGTTACAATATTCCAATGTTAAAACGAAGTCTTCATTTCACTGAATAAAATGCTTTCTACGTAAATCTTATTGATGTCAAAGGTTGCGGCACTTATTATTTTTAAACGATACAGATAAGGAAGTATATTTTTGATGTAAAATATTAAACTCGGAAAATTTTAGTTGTGCGTTTAAGCAAGGCTGGTTTATCTCTGGAAAAATAAATTTTACCACAGCGGTTCAAAGGTGCATATTTATAATACTATCAAATTAAAGTGTCACTTCAATTAAATTGATCGAGGAAAATTGCTTGCAATCAAACGTTAATTTCGCTTGAATCATAAAATGAATAAAAATTTATTTTCATGTTTTATTAAATTTAATTTAATTTTTAACGCAGCCTCGATTCAAAACATTCACTATGAAACCGGCTGATAATTAAAATGTGGCTTTTTTATTCCATTTTAAATTAAATTTTATTTAAAATTTTTTTATAATTTATTTTTACTTCCGTTGGCGTCGTAGTGTTCTTTTATAAAGCGGTTTACCCGGTGATCTTGTCAAGTTAGATACTACGTTACCCCGTAAAGAATTCGTATCTCCTAAGGAATGCGAGTTTTAGAAACAGTCCACAAATTCCACATGTTTAACGAACACAATAACTAACTAAGCTCTCAATTTAGACCGTAATTGGGGAAATGGAGACGTGCGTTGCTTACAAACGATGATATAACCACAACAGTACTTAATCAGTACAGTAATTAATCTAGTAGTGCTTTTGGTCCGCAAATTCCAGATAATTAGTTCTTGTCGCGTCGTGAGATGAGCTGTTAATTGAGGTGTGTTATTCTTTTTCAGTTATCCCCGACGCAAATTAAATTTCAATAAGAAAATGTAAATTATGTAAATTATTCTTAATAATGTCACAATTTAAAACACCTACGATAATTGACCAATTAAGATCTTCTTTAAATTTATGGTTATTTTATGCAAAAAAAAACAAAAAACTGAATTATATTAATCTATTTTTTTTGAATAAAATGTAATAATAATAATAATAATATTTATCTCTATAACATGTGTATAAAATAAAGTAATAATACTCTAATATTAAGCCTTTAATGTTGAATAATTGCGGTAATTAATTTTTTATTGATTAAGTTGAGTACCACGGTCGTTATCAGAGGGCAAGGCTAACTCTGCTCTACAATGTAACATTTTAAATAGATTGGTATAAAACTGTTTGTTTAACAACGTCAATATGAAAACGTTAAAGATGGAATTAGTAAATCCGATTATATTTGCATGCCAAGATAATAATCCATACAATTTATTTTCGGATCCATAAGCAATGTACAAAAAGAACCATTTGAAAATCCAAGAGAAAACATATGTAAAAGCGACAGCCAACCTTAATCTATAATTGCTATCATTTTGTTGCTCACTATTTAAATTATAAGAAATTAATTTCCCGATAAAAACGACAAACAAAATTCCGTAACCTACACTGGACATAATTTCGGGAAAATTAATATGAGGGTCGCCGACGGTACAATTAATAATCGATGCGATACTTATAATAACAATAAGCATCCAAGAGGCGGTTAAGAATTTCCTGTAATTCGACGAAATGAAATAGTCGAACAAGAATATTGTAATTAAGAGTATCGTTGCGAACTCTAAGTTGCCCTCAATGTCTTTGAACACGCAAATGACTTCGTCCCCTTCAACTGTTGCTTCCAATAAAAAGTTTACCGGCACGAAGATTAGATAGAGTAAGTCGTATATCGCCCAGTTGGAAATGTAGGAATTCGTTGGTGTCCTCATCGACTTATTCTTCAGAATCGTCCTTATGATGACGTAATTCGTCCAAATACCCACGAAACATATTATCGTTGAGAATATCTCGTACGACAGCTTTATCTTTTCCGAATCAGCGAACATTCCAATTGAGTAGTTGAACATCTTGTAAGCTACAATAAGAATTTAAATTGCAAACAAAAATTCACGAAAACCCATTTATTTAAAAAAAAAATCTTTTCTAATTCTAATTGTTCAAAAGAAAGAAAAGTTCTATTTATTTATACTAAAATACGAATCATAGTTATTTTTAATTTTATTAGTTTACCAGTTATATACAACAGTTTCATTTAGCGATATTTATTTAATTCATTACGTTAATGTAATTCATTCTTAAAACTGATTGAAAGAAATTCCTAACATTATGTTAACATACAAATATAAAATCAAATGAAAGACACCGATAATATTTACGTTTCAAAATAAATAAAACGTATGTCAATCGTAAATAGCAATCGACATAAATTGTTAATCAAAATAAGTAACTTTCTTCCCCAATACGAATTTAAATCATCTAATGCATCAAATGAAATTAAATAAAATCAACTTATTTAATATAAATTAAAAAAAAGATTGCTTACTTTTTAATGATGTTAACAGCCACTAAAATTCGCAACTGAAGTCTTCAATATTACTCGTAATAATGTCGAAATAAGTGTGGCAATTCAACTGATTGTTTTAACAGTCTACGAGACGAATGAGAAGAAGTGGCCAGAAATGATGCGCCTGTTACGTCAGTTTTTTACATATTTTACTTAAAACGAGGTTACTGCTGGACCCCTCTTAACGAAAGAATAATTGTTTTAATTGCCAATCCTCATACTTGGCTTTTTCGACGATCATTTCTAACGCCACGAGATAATCCCGGATGGTAAACATCTAAGCCTTTTCCGTTTCGATTAATTACTAATTATGCTAAGTATTGTACTGGTGCACTCGTGCTGATCGAGGAAAAAAACTGTGGGTGCGTTTCCTTTTGAAAATGTTTCATATCGCAAACATCTTTGCCCATTCATGAACTCTTTATACTATAAAACAATAATGATTAGGTTTAGTCAATTTTTCTGTAAATAAGTATAAAGTATTTTTTAAAAATTATTGAGAAAATTTTAATACACAAGAATTCGAACCTTTTTATGCAATTAAGGTGCTAATAAAGTGCTGTACATGCCGTAGAGTAAACGATGCCCCCACCAACAAACAAAGTTGCCAGTAATGTTTTTTTCAGTACTAGCAAACTCATTCTAAAAGTAATAAAATTCTTAAAAAAGTACTAGATTGTATATAGTGTTCGAATTGAAATGATCACTTAAAATAAATACTTCTTATTATTATGCCATAAGAAGAACAGGGCCCTAAAATCTTATTTATATAAACGTTTACATAAAATCATCCATTTCAGAAGATTGTAGCGCCTCGTCCACAAGTGACCTAGTGACCTTGGCGGAATGAGAATAAAATCGTCTCATAAGAGATTTTATATATTTACTAAGATATACAAGGAACGATTTCGCCTCAAATCGCCAAAGTCGCTTGCGGACGAAGTGCTGGATTTGAAATATCAACACAAATCGTCCATTTTAGAATATTGTAGTGCCTCGCCCGCAAGCGATCTCGGCGGAGTAAGAATGAAATCATTCTATAAAAGATTTTGTATATTTACTACGATATAAAAAAAATGATTTCACTTTAAATCGCTGAGGTCGCTTGAGGGTGAAGCGCTGGATATAAAACATTATCTCGACTCAATCATTTTGGAAGGTTGTAGCGACTCGCCCGCAAGTGAGCTTGACAGATTGACAATAAAATCGCCTCATAAGTTTTATACAGGGTGTCTCACGTAACTGGTTCATTAGAACTTTCTTGGGTTACACTATTCGTAGAGGCTTGAAATTTTGGTATCATGGGTTGTTCATTCCGATCTATTAATCTAAAATATTTTCAAGATGGCCATCACTTCCGGTCTACCGGAAGTAGACCTCAACTTCGTTATTTTAAATGGAATGCTATAGTTTTTATTACACCATTCAATTACACGTAAGAAAATATGTTGACTTTGATAACAGTTGCTGGTACCTATCGTTTTTTGTTTTCGAGTTATTTTGATTTTAAGTGTTTTTTGGCAAATATCACCATGGTTTTTACAAGCCCATATCTCAGCCAACGTTAATCCAAAAATGTTTTGCATTGGTACAATAACTCGTCATATGCTGTTAAATAGATTGTCACTTGTTATATCAATGTACCTTATACAGCGTCGTCAAAAATTGAATTACCATTTCGCTGTATTCAATTGCGAGAAAGTCGAAAATTTTAAATGGAACGCACCGTATCCTTTTAGCCTATCTAACCGGGAATTGAATTCTCTACAAATTATCTATAAATATTGCTATACCTATTTATTATAGTTTTCTTCATATTGAGTATTTTATCAAAATCCTACACAAAATGCTGGAAGCCGGTCGTGTTTTTATTAGAAGGCTATGATATTTTGACAGATTATTGTTTAATTTATTTAAATTATCATTGGTATTATTTCTAGAATGATCTGCGATTGAATAAACTTGAGTTTGTTAGCTTTTATTTGCCAAAAATAATCAGCAGAAGAACGCATAAATGAAACAATGAAAAACAATGATATGGCGTAATATTCGACGTAATGATGCGCGAGATGTTCCTAGAGAGTTCAGTTTATTTATTTACGGTGCTTTTTTGTAAAATATTATTCATCTAAATCGACCGAAGCACCTCTTACCGATGAATTTGGTAAAGCAATAAAATATGACAAAACATTTATTCTGTTATCTTAAGCTGCTGGTGATAGAAATTTATGTTTTCTTGTTGTTTTGATCTTTCCAAAACTAAGAGATACGTATCTTATCCTATCCAAAACTTTATTACACCCGCCATGAATATAAGACGAATTTAAAATGTTGGCGTGGGAATAATTCGCCATGATATTCAAAGACATTAACAGCAGTAAGTGATGACACAACTAAGTAATGACAACAATAACATAAATATGGTTGAAAAGCTATCAAAGCTCCATGGCTTTCTAACATAAAAACAAGAAGCTTCCAGCATTGCATGCGTCCATTAATTTCCAAATATGAGGGCAACTACAACAAATAGGCGCAGGAAAGTATCTAAATAGTTTGTAGAGAATTAAATTCCCATAATTTATTTTTGTAATTTTCAGTTTTTCATTCTTTTGTGTTATTGATTTTAATTTTTATCATTAAATTGTTGTTTTTCATTGTTTCATTTATTCGGTTTTCTTTTGGTTATTTTTGGTAAATTACAGCTAGCAATCTAAAGTTTATTCAATCACAGTTCATTGTAGAAATAATACTAATAATAATTTAAATAAATTAAACAAAAAACTGTCAAAATGTCATGGCCTGCTAACAAAAACACAGACGGTTTCTAGCATTTTACCTATGATTGTGACAAATTCCTCAATAGCAAGAAAACTATAATAAATAGGTATAGGAATATTTATAGATAATTTGTAGAGAATTAAATTTCCTTTCTGATAGGGTATGAAAATATGGGGCGTTCCATTTAAAATTTTCGACTTTCACACAATTGAATACAGAGAAACGGTAACTCAATTTTTGACCAGCCTGTATAAGATATACTGATATAACAAATGACAATCTATTTAGCAGCATATGAAGAGTTGTCGCACCAATGCAAAACGTTTTTGAGTTAACGTTGGCTGAGATATGGGCTTGTAAAGAGCATGGTGATATTTGCCAAAAAAACACTTAAAATCAAAATAACTCGAATACAAAAAACGGTAGGCACCAACAACTGTTATCAAAGTCAACATATTTTCTTACGTGTAATTGAATGGTGTAATAAAAGCTATAGCATTCCATTTAAAATAACGAAGTTGAAGTCTACTTCCGGTAGACCGGAAGTGGCGGCCATCTTGAAAATATTTTAGATTAATAGATCGGAATGAACAACCCATGTTACCAAAATTTCAAGCCTCTACGAATAGTGGAACCTAAAAAAGTTCTAATGAACCAGTTACGTGAGACATCCTGTAGATTTACTAAGATATACAGGGAACGATTGCGCCTCAAATCACCGATTTGAAATATCAACAGAAAAGTGTTTTTGAAATATCAACAGAATTAAACTTTCTGTTTACAACCATTTACAATTTTCTGTTATTAAAGTCGAAATGATTGGTCTTTACCGTTAATTTCGAAAAATTACTAAATACAAGTCAGTGCGTTCTAAGGCTTTGAATAGCATTGATAATACTGTATCTAGTACAATTGTACTAACTGTTTGCCCTGCCGACAAAAGTTAAATAAGGAAAATATTGCCATGCAGAGTATGGCAAAATTATGGAATAATTTCAACAAAACAAAATTTTGTTTTTATGTAAATGTATAATAATGTGTAATAATGAAGGGAATTTATTCCATAATTTTGCAGCACACTGTATAAGAAATATTTATAAAATATTTACTCATCTTGCATTTATGCTCGTAAAGGTTTCAATTAATTCATCTATATCTATATTATCCATTCTATCATTTTCTACGGATTATTTATAAATTTGTTAAGCACTCTTGACTCATAGATGACCGTAAATAGCTTTCAATAATTTGTAATTTTGGAAAACTTCTCTCTCCTGAAGCAACTGACTCTGGCAATGTTAAATAGATGCGTAATGTCATCGTAATATTAGGAAAAATATCACCTATATTATCTATTGCATATTATTTATTATTTGTATACCTGTTTTAATACATAATTTATTGCTTGTAATAAGAACATTATCATATCCACATATCGTGATCATCTTGATTGTTAGCATTCATCAATTTTATCTCTTTTAAAATCGTTCAGTGATAGTGGACTAGGTGGTATGTAATATGGCAAAAAAGATGTTAATGTTGAATTCTCTTTAATAGTAAGGATCAATTCATCATCTAACTCATATTCAAATTGTTTATTTTTTTCTTCTCCGAGTATATTCTTTATACAATTCACAATGGATTCATATTTCGAAATCATCTGTCCGACAGTCATTTAAAAGTTGTAATTTTAGAAGTGAGGTTATCTGCTTGAGTTCTTGATTCTTGATATAGTAGCAGTTTTAATTCAAACTTTTTGTTTTTTGTTGAAAATGTGTTGATTTTGCCAAAAATTTATTTAACAAATCAGCCAACTCTTAATCGATTTGTTTGGCCAAATTGTCTGGTTATTCTTTTTTTGTACTGAGCTCCCGGCAAAGTTGTTAGCATTTTTTCGATCTGTTATTTAATAGTCTTTAGAACTCAGAACGAATGTTTTTATTTTATATTCAATATTTAAGAATAATTAATAGAAATACTTAATTACATAACTATAAATACTTACAATTTCTGAATCAATATTAAGATAATGAACACAAGAGCATTTTTAAGGATTTTTATTTCCTTATAGGGAAACAAATATAAATTTTAACTTCAACTAGCGATAATTCAGCTTTTATGATACTCATTCAGCACTTAAGAAGTTTTTATCGAAAATACACTAAGGAGTAAGCAAAAAAATAACTTAGAAAAATAAAAATAAAAAATAAATACGTAATGTTGTTTATGTTACATTGTTTTTAAATTTTCATTTTCAGTATAAAGTTAATTAAGCTAAACTTTTCTTTGGTTTTGCACAAAATGTAAAACCTCATTAAAGAGCCGCGGCGGACCGGGAATCTCCTACATAAAAGCGCAATGTAAAATAATTTATTAAAACAAAATAAAAAGACTTTTTGTTAATTAATAATTACCCTTACTTACAATACATATTTGGGATACATAATGAAAGTATATTTACAATGCTTAAAGTGATACAACTTGGATCATTGCCTTATGAAATCAATTACAGTTTTTGGCACGTATCATTATAACGCAAATATATAGGGGGAGGAATAAATACATGTACATAAAGGACCGTAATCAGAGCTGCTTTTTCTCTGGATGTTACTCAACACTAAACACTAAATTGTTTACATTGTGTCTGTATAGTTTTCGTGATAGGGTGATCGCATACGCCATTACTTCCCAGGTGCGTAAAACTGGTTAGGGTGTGTTAGATGTTGGGGGTGTTAGGGAGGGTAAGGTAGGAGAGAGGAAAAGGAAAATGGAAAAGGGGGAAAAGGAAAGCGCGAAAGCGCAATTTTTTTCCTCAATCCTAGCTAGTTTAGGTGCTTGGTGACACTTAAGCCATATTTATGTATATTTACGAATAAAAGCGCTTGTCCAAATATATGACAGATGGTAAGTTACTGCAAGTTATCAGAATCCTCTTACCTTTAAATTGTATTAGCAATAAATTTTATGCACCATATCATTTATAACTTCCCAGAAAAGAAATATATAAACGAATTCAAAAAACCTTTGAATTCCATACTTACATGCTGGTACATCAATGACGAGTTTGTGCTGATCTAAAGGTTATCCTCATGTTAACTAGATTAGAATAAGAATATACATAGACAATGAGCTTTTTAACATGAAGTTAAAAAAATCAATATGCAACAAATAATTGGATGTCTCGCAAAGACTTTATTACACATTGTGCAAATGTGTAATAACACATTTGTAATAATACACACCACTTGTACCACAACATAACGTTTTACTGTCACCTTTGCATAAAAAATTGGGTGTAGTGAACAATTTTCTGAAATTTTAGGAATAATGAATGACCAGATATTTGCAGGTTGATAAAAGATATTCAGTTTGAACAAATTTTTCAGCCAAACCAGTAAATTGCATGGGACAGCCTTAATAATATTATATAATATTGTCTGGATGTGTATCAATTTGGAAATTAGCGATTTCTTATTTCTAATACTAAAATTTTCTTTTCCATTTTCTCCACCACTATTAGGATCACTTTGACAGACAAATTGCAATACAATCCGACGAACATGGTAAATGATCTCTTCAGAAAATAGCACCATTTGAATGTTGGTTCAGTGGAAATTGTTCATTCCTTTGTTAGCGTATAATTGTTGGAATTTGATTGAAAAATCTGATACTGATGATTGAAAACTGCGAATTAAATGTTATTTGCTTACCTTATAATAATCTGTTTCTGAATTCGTTTACTTGTTCTGAGAAATTTTAAATGAAGTAAAATTTTCAAATAAAAATTATTTAGATTTACATAACGTAACAAATTGCTAAATAAAATTTTAATATTGTCTTAAAAATAGTGATGTTAGTAGTAATTAGCTAGGGACAACATAACACTATCACAAATGGGCAAATCTCTTCAACTGATATCAAAGCAACCCAAAATTACTTAAAAACTTTCAATTCATCATTTGTTTATTCTTACAGTACAGTGCTATTGTTTATAAAATCTTCAATTCCTTGTTGGCAAAGAAATGTTATACAAAGTTATTTTGTTGTACACTCTCCAAGTCTTACCATACTTATCTTGTTTAGAATATACTTCTTAAAAAGGGAACTCCCCTCCAGACAGATTGTTTTAATTTTGTTATTTATTAGTAGCATGTCTGTAATACAACAACAATTTTATATATTATATTACCTTTAATTTTGTTTCCTAAAATCCTAACTTAACACGTGTGCCCTTTTTTTACTCGATACTTCTTAGTGTCTAGGTTGTGACCCCCTCTCCTCACCCAACAACACTTTTTGTACTTTTTTGATATTTAAACCTGTCAATGACAAATTTTCCAAAAAGAATCGTATCTCTAAACTGGATACTGTTTATAAAAGACTTGACAGTGTTTTCAGAAGACTTGCAATGTTTCCAAAAGACCTGAAATGCTTCTAGAAGTCTTGATCTGCTTCTAGAGGACTTGATACTGCTTCTATATGGCTTGATACTGCTTCCAAAATACTAGAAATGCTCCTAGGAGAGTTGATATTGCTGCCAGAGGACTTGACACTTTTAGTAGTCTTGATACCACTTCCAAAAAACTTGAAATATTTCCAGAAAACTTGAATTACTTCTATAAGACTTGAAATACTTTTAGGATATTTGATACTGCTTCCAGAAGCCTTGAAATGCTTTCAAAAGACTTGGAATGTTTTCTTAGAAGACTTGAAATACTTCTAGGAAAGTTGATATTGCTGCCAGAAAACTTGATGCTGTTTCCGGAGGATTTGTTACTGCTTCTATCTGACTTGATATTGCTTCTAAAAAACTTCAAATATGTCTAGAAAACTTGAATTGCTTCCATAAGTTTTGAAATACGCAAGACTTCATATTGCTTCTAGAAGACTTGATATCTCTTCTACGAAGACATGATAATGGTTCAAGAGATTAGAACTTGCTTCCAGAAGACTTGAAATGCTTCCAAAAGAGTGCAATGCAAAATAGATAATGGTATAATTTGTATTGGAGTTTCTATATTCTATTAATTTGAATGCGCTATTCAACTTTTTCTTCCCAATTTCTTATATTGAATGTCAAAAAATTTATATTAGTCAATTATTTGAGAGAATAACACGTTTGATAAAACAAATCTTACCTGATATTTTTTCGAGTAGTGTAGAAAGCTTTAGACGTCACCTTAAAAATTGTTTATATGTAAATGGTGTCCAATTTGAACATTTTTAGTAGTCTCTATATCTCGGTTAATTTATTTCAGAACATTTAAATTTTCGTGATCAGCAGCGTGTGATCCAGTTTCAATTGCCCTTTTACCCCCATCTTAATCTCCCCGGCTTTCACCGTGAGATATGGGTAAGCATAACCTAAAGTTCTAATCGGCGATGATTTATCTAAGAGCATATTATAAATATTAAAAGAAGATTTTATTGCACCTACATAAAGAATCTCTCAATTCATAATATATTGACACCACACTCAATCTAGCCTCAAGTATTCCTTAAAAGATCCATTATAAATATTGGCCTCAATTTATAACAACTTGATGGTACAAGATATAGGTCACTCAGGGGCAACAAGTGTGTGCAAAGCTTACATCGCTGCAGGTAGCAATTTATACGATCTTTTTAAATATTTTTAATTGGGCTTTACAAATAAGTTAGTGTTTAACTGAAGTTGGCTAATATCTTTTAACGATCTGAACTTATATTGCATAATACATAACTACTACAATTAATAATATTTTGATAAACATTGGTTATAGATTGAAATTACAATTTCAATTAATTAAGAGAGAAAATTTGTAAAGCCTTTGTTTTTATTTTGATTGACAAAGAACATGAAGAACATAATTTTAATAATGTACCTTTGATAATGTTTTGATAGGTTTTTTGTTTGAAAAACTTTAAAAATTATTTCTCCTAATAATATGCAAAAACTCGTAAAATAAATTTCGTATATAATTTTCTGTAATTAGAATTGCCTAGTAAATAATTGGGACATTTCCAATAACGGAGTTTTGAAACTGCTTGTTCATGTGTTCAAGTGAAGAAGTTATTCGAATTAATTTAAAAAAAAATGTTTATAAATTTAATTTTAATAAAGAAAATTTCACGTATAATTTTGGCGCCTGATATCTATTTTCATCACTCTTATGCATTTAATACGGCTAAATCGAGTAAATGATAACTTCCTTACTGTAATCATGTACATTCATCACAGTTTATTTCTGGACACCAACGCATTCTCTTGGATCTATTCAAATGGAGATTTAAGATGGTGATTGTTTTGGAACGTTTTATGATATATTAAGAATTTTTATGGCAAGATATTTGTCGAGACATTTAATTCATTCTTCCAGAAAAATAGGTAGGATAATATGACCCATATATTCCCCTTTATGACCCATACTACGTAAATTACCTTAGAACACTAGCGCTTAAGTTTTCAAACACTAAAATTTTATATTTTTCTATATAAACTTTTACGAGTTTCTATGGTATAATATATAATATTTTATAAAGTTAATCTTAACTTGATATAGGATTAACAGTCCTTTTTCAAACTAATTTAGTTTTAGTTTTGTTAAGAAGTTGTAAATTATCATTAAAAGTCATACAGAAGTAAATTGCTTTTATCGATACGTTTTTATTTAAGTTACATTTCGAAAATTACACATTAAGGAAAATATCATCTAACCTCGAATTTATTTTTCGTTAAAAAATATCTTCTCACATTTATTTTTTGTTTATATTAAACTCGAGTCAAAAATGTCGTCTCTCACTAACCTTAATAATATCGAATTTACATTAATAATTTAATTATCACAGACATTAAACAAAAATAAATCACATTACGCTTCCACAGTAAACAACAAATTAGTAGTATTATCTAAAACATTTTCCAGCGATAATTCTTTACTATGACGAAAATAAATCTTATATCTATATCCACACTTAGAAACAATATACGTGGTAATAAGAGAACAAATACAAGTTAAACTTATCGTTATTGTCGAATTCATAATTACGACATTAAAACGGCCTAAATAACAAAGCATAAAAAGTAAAACATTTTTAATTATCCACAGTGAAATGTATAAAGAGATTAAGCGTAGTCGGAAAACGGAAAATTCTTCAGAGTTAATTTTATTTTTGCAATTTTTGTTTGCAACTTTAATAAGACACGTTATTAAAAGAATTAAATGAAGAACCGTTTGGCTGGCTTGAAAAATCATGGAAAAATCATGAATATACACTGATATAATACACCAAATAAAAAAAACGTAATAATAACAATTAGACATTTTTTTCTTTGCGTACTCATCTATGCACAACATGCTTATTATAACCGCCGAATTAAAATTTATAACAGGCTCTAACAATAGTATGTGAGATAAAGAGGTGTGGAAATTTAAAATCGCCGTTGTGTAGATAGCTTGTAATACAATTAAATAATTAATAGAAATTAAGGCGAATAACTTAACATATCTAAATATTTGTGAAGTAGCTAAAAAAGTTCTTGAGATTATAGCAACCGTGATGATAGAGGCTGATATACCACCAACGGTTAATGCAGAAGTAATTATCCCTAATATGATTGTTAATGTTGAGTTATCTGACGAATATTGTCTTGATGTTACATTCAAAAATTTTAATCTGTCGTCTAAGGCAAATAAAGTATCCATCTTCGTTTCTTCTTAAAACTAAAAAAAAATAATTATAATTTTTAGTTTAGAAATAAACGTTTTTCTTTTAATTAATAATGAAAGGAATGAGTAACTAGATGTTGGTAAACGACTTTGTTTGTTTTGAAAGAATGAAGGTCACAAGATGGGTTCTGTTTGAATGCGACAGAAACGCTCTCGACTCAGGTTGAAATTTACGCGGAAAACAATCTCGAAAGAGATATACAAAAAACACTTGCCTTTCGAGTTCTTTCGCTAAAGAACGGAGCAGCAGTTTTCCCTTAGAAAACGGGCCGTAGTTGAAATATTTATAAACCAAACGAGAAAACACAAACGCCCGTGCAACAACCGAGCGCAACTTGTTGAGACCCCTACGATCACGTATTTAAATATAGAATGGAATTTCCCGAATGGCGCTGCACGCTCCAACGCAATACAAACTTCACGATCGCAAATAAAGAATATAAAAGTTTTCCTTCGTCTAACGTCGCCGTCTCGGTGAAAGTTTTCCCTGTCTGGCAGTCTATTGGGTGTAAATACTTACAAGAAAATATTCAAAAAATCGTATTAAAGAGTAATAATGTAGCGGAAACAAAACATTCAATGCAATTGTAATGATCACAATAACGCATATCTATTTAAGTAAGATTAGATAGCAGACTCGATTATTTTTTTATCAACAATATTATACAATTATACGCCAATAAAAGTAAAAAAAATTATTGTAATGTTTTTTTTTTATTTTCTGTAAAAATCAAGAAATCGGGAAAAAGAACAATTTATTTTTGTTCACACAGGAGATAGTCAACTTATCATACTTAAGTGTATTTTATTTCAAGCAATAACATTGTTTCAAATATAATTTTTATTGAAATTACTTATGAAGTAAGAAAAAATTTTATATGAATGTTCAGTCAAGACTTCGTCTCAATGTAGTCTATATATCAGTGTCAATTAAACGAAACATAAGCTTCCAATATTAATAACATTGGTCGTGTCCGACCGAAACTCAATTTTGAGCCGAAACTGAAATTCGGCCATGATTGCAGTTTCAGCTGAAACAGAAACAAAAACTTTTTTTGAAAAATTTTCAAGTTCAATTTATGATCTGTATTCAAAGAAGCTATAAAATTAACTATTTCCATACGATGTTAACCGTGAATGAACATGAAAGAGGAAATTTATTAACTTGTAACTATAAACATTAACCCAACTAAACCCAACCCAATCTAACGAATATCCTAAGCAGCAGTCACACGTTATTTTGATGTCTATTTTTAGTCATTATTGGTCAGCGGTATCTTATGTCCAATAATACACATAATTGACGTCATTTTTTAAGCAGTTGATAAATATGCCGTTCGAAATGACGTCAAATTTTATACCACATTTAAAAAAAAACGTACATATTTGTATTACACAGTTTTGTAAACTATTGTATGTCCTCTGAGGTATTTTGTAAAAAGGTGTATTAGCTCATGATGTTTGAAGAATGTTATGGATTGAGTTGAGTAGAGCTCCAACTTCATACCATCCTTCATATCGAATGGTATTAAGTTGGAGTTCAACCCAACCTAACCAAACCCTTTTTTTTTTATTATTATAGAGGGGATTAGGAAATCTGTAAACAGACACCTGACCGAAGATATCATGTGGCCAGATAGTGACGGGTTGAAGCAAACATCAAGTAAACTTCGACCGTCTAAAACCCTTCCCCCTCTATTCCCGGAACCACCCGCTAAGGTACTAGCTTCAGGGAATATTAATAATAAACAATTTGTTATTCTTCAATGTTGTTTTCCACAACATTCTCCAAGTTCTCATCCTCACCATTTTCAATTCCTTCAAGGAATCTTTCATGGCTTTCCTTCACTTTCATTATTTTCATAACCATTTCTTGTACAATGTTCCATAATTCTTCACTTTCTAACATCACTTTCACTATATTGTCTCGATTTAATAATCGACCACACTTCCTTTCACAAATATGCCTTTCACCACTAAACTTTTCACATACAAATAATGTATGTTCCACTGTGTCTATACTATCACAGAACCAACACACCTCACTTTCCGACTTTTTAATTTTAAAAAGATACTTTTTAAAAACTCCATGACCTGACAAAACCTGAGATAAGTAGAAATCTACCTCGCCCCACTTCCTATCAAACCATGGTTCTATTTCCGGGATAAGGATTCTTGTCCATCCCTCATATAGATCCCATTTTTCCTGCCAGGCCTTCAATAAACTTACTCTACATTCACGTTTTGCTTCTTTACCTCTCCTATATAACGCTGTTCTTTCTTCAGCAAGTAAGTCCAGCGGAGGCATTCCAGCAATAACCTGAATCCCTTCAGCAGAAACCGTTCGATATGCGGAACAAATTCCTATTGCAAGTTTTCGATTCACTCTAGTCAACATATCACGGTACCTTTTAAATTTAAGGGCTCTTTGCCAAATAGGTGCGGCGTAAAGTACAACTGACTTCACCGTCGATGCAAGAAGTTTCCTACTTCTTGATCTTGGTCCACCTAAGTTCGGCATCAACCTTAAAAGTAAATTGCTCATGAATGTTGCCTTACTTGTTATCTCTTCAATATGTTTCGTCATAGTCATGTCTTTATTGATAAAAACTCCGAGATACTTGACTCTTTCAGCACTTTCAATTACAGACCCATTTACTTCAAGGTTAAGAGATCTTATCTTTCTTCTCCCTTGAAGTAAAACCATTTCTGTTTACTGTGCAGCTATGTCAAGACCCATCTCCTCCAGTTTATCAATAATCTGTTTAACTGCATACGACGCCTTGTCTTGCAGTTCACTCTCATCACGACCAATGACCAACAATGCCAGATCATCAGCATAACCAATGATCTCTACTTCGGACTCCAATTCCACTCTTAGAATTCTATCATAATATAGATTCCATAAAAGTGGACCTAATAGAGATCCTTGAGGCACTCCACAAGACATTTCGTAAACTTTCCCATTCGGAGCTATGATGTTTCTCTCCGACAAGTAACTTCTTATCATTTCTACCAAATAGGGACTTATATTTCCACTAACTAAGGATCCGATTATTTCCTTCCACGGTGCAGAATTAAAAGCATTTTTGATGTCCAAAAGTACTAAGGCACAGAATTTTCTATTCTTTAATGCCTTTTCCTTTATCTTATCAATGCTTTTCTGCACTTTTTCAATCGCTTGTACAGTGGATCTTCCCTTCCTAAATCCATATTGGTTTTCATGTAGAAGGTTATTCTCCTCTGCTTCTACAACCAATCGCATTCTCAGTAATCCTTCCAAAAGTTTCCCCGTCGTATCCAATAGTCATAGAGGTCTATACGACAAAGGTTGTCCTGCTTTCTTCGGCTTCTCAATAAGTACAAGTCTTGCACTTTTCCAGATTTTCGGAAATATACCTTTAGACACACAGTCATTGTATACCTCTAAAAAATCCTTTGAATACTTCGATGCCAACAATCCAACTATTTCAGATGGAATGGCATCCGGTCCCGGGGCTTTCTTTTTTCTTAAATTACTTACCGCCACTGAGAGTTCCTCCACTGTAAAGGGAATTGAGTTTAGTGGACCATCCCTAGCCTCCCAGGTAAAAGCTTCATGCTTAGGGAACAGTTTACTGACTTGTTCTTCTACCGTCTTATCCTCAATACCATTTCTGTTTTTCAGTTTCAATCTTTTGGTAATTATTTGATATGCCTTTCCCCAGACATCTTCTTCAAGATCTGAACATAGTTGGTTCCATTTATCTTTTTTACTCTTTCCAATGAGTTTTTTAAGTTCTTTTCTTTTGTTTTTTAGTTCTAACTTCAAATTTTCAATTAATTCCAAATCAAAAATAGCCCTCCCTCTACTTCGTGTTAAGCTTCTTCTTATTCTATTGCATTCTTTTCTTTTTTCTGCAATTTCGTCGTTCCACCAGTATACTGGTTTGTGGCTAAAATTTCTGCCATTTTTCTTAACACAATACTTATTACAAACTCTCTGTATATTTTTGATTAAATTTTCTGGTGTTCTCGCTTCATCCTTATCAAAAAATGGAGTTTCATCTTTCATCATTTTCTCCAAATTCCTTTCAGAAGCTACCCACCTGCCAAAATTAATTTCACTTTTACTTTCACTTCTAACACACTCTCCTATTTCATACATAATAGTTCTATGGTCACTTAAATTATCACTTTCTAGATCTACACACCAATTTCTTACTCTTCTTCCTAAGTTGATCGAAGCAGCCGTAAAATCCACTAAGGATTCTCCAGCTGGTCCAGAAAATGTCGGAATGTTGCCTTGGTTTAGAACGATTAGATTATTTGAAGCCAACCATAGTTCTAGCATTTCTCCTCTTCTATTAGAAATACTTGAGCCTGCCTGAACCATTTTGGCGTTCAAATCCCCTCCAATCAAGACATCCTTGTCAAACTTCCTTAACATAATCTGTATGTTGTGAAGCAAAACTTCAAATTCTTCAATCAACTTATTTGGAGAAAAATAACAGGAAATTATCACAAATTGTGATAATTCTACACACACAAAACCATAACCTTCAAAATAACTTATCACACACATGTTTTTATACACATTAACAAACGCATCACTATTCTTGTCACAGTACTGTTTTGATTCTAACCTAATATTTGGTTCAACCTAACCAAACCCAACCCAACCCAGACAGCAATCTATCGTTAATTTCACGTAATTTTATCATGATTTAAAAAATCACATTTACGTCATATTAAACGTGAATAATGACGATAAATTGATGGTTTATTATCACAGCCCATTAACATCACATTTTGACGTTGGTACCTCATATTTTGACGTTGCTGGAATATGATTTGTGACGTATTAATGACGTCTGATTCAATAATTTACTCATCACACCCCATAAGCAATATCATAAGCAACCCTTGTGCACACAATCAGTTGAAAATGTTGATATTAAATCGATTGTTCGCTTCAATTTCGTACCATTCCTCATCATATGAATGGTATGAAGAACATCAACCCAATCCAACTTGATACTATCTCTCATATTGAATTGAACTTAATACTTTGTTATTATGGATTGATTTTTTCGGTTCGGGTTGGTTAAGTTCAACAGTTGTTGAAGGAGAGAAATGCTCCCAGCAATATGGAAAAGAGAGATACTACTACTAAATGAAAAGCCAAGTAAAGAAACATCGGAAAGATCATAAAAAACACTGTGCCTGCTGAGTGTCCTGGAAAAGCTATTGGAGAGGTTAATAAACCAGAGAATGATAAGAGATACAAGAGAAAAGAATATTGTGCCGGGAACAGTATGGATATAGGAATGGAAGAGGTACTGTGAATATTGTAATTACTGTTACACGGCAAAAGAAGGACCAGGAGAAGACTTCCTTAACGCATAGCGATAATGGTAATGGTCGACATAGAAAATGCTTTCAACTCAGTGTCATGAGGAAAAATAATGGAAGCGATAGGAAAGAGAGGATTCTCATTAGGAGCAAGAAAAACAGTTAAATCGTACCTATCAGAGAAGAATATAATACTTCCAAACGGATAGTGTTCTGAGAGTAGAGTTAGAAAAGGGCGTTTCTATGATCGCGTATACAAATGACTTGACAGTGATAGTCAAAGCCAAAACACTGGAGAGGATAAAGATAAGGCGGAGTACTGAATACGAAGAATAGCGAAAAGGATCAGAGATTGGGATTTGAGAGCTCACAAGTCAAATACCTAGGCGTATACCTGGATAAGGATCTGCGTATGACAAAATATGCCAGGAAAATTACGGAGAAAGTGATCCTAACAACATATAACAACTTGACACCGTTAATGCCGAAGAAAGGAGGTCCAAGACGCGCAAGAAAAAGGCTGTTGGGACCCATGGTACGATCCATAACTTTAAAAGGGGTTTTTACTATCCGGCCGCTCAAGATTCCAGGTCGTATGTCTGTCCGCAGATTTTCCCCTCGTTAAAAAAAAAAGAGTTTGGTTGGGTTGGATTTTGTGTTTGGTTGGACCATTTAATATGAAAAACAGTATGAAGTTGGAGCTTAACCCAACCCAACCCAACCCACAAAATTATTCAAAAATCATGGATCAATACAACTTTTTACAAAAACTCCTCAGGACACAACAATTTACAAAACAGTGTAATACAAAAACATAACACGTAGTAAACTGTAGTATATTGATTTTAACGGCTTTTATAAAAAATGTGATATAAAATAAGACGTCATTTCGAATGTCTAAATCACGGCACTTATTTATCGTCTCAAAATGGTTTAAAAAAATGACGTAAATTTTTACGTATATTATTGGACTGCTCAACTATAACCAAAAATAAACGTCCAAATAACTGAAACTGCCGCCTGGGAACTTAACCAAATCGAACGCAGTTTGATAACGTAACATCAATTCAATTTAATAACAATTAAAATAGTGAATTTAATTTAAATGCATTTAGTTCATGATTTTTTAAAATATTTGCCTATAACGAACTTCGATTATATCCGGATTTTTATTTACAAATTTAACCACCAATATCATCCTTGTTTACCATTCGATTTCCGACCTTTTTTTAACAAAGTACGCCCTCCCATATTACCATTACTCTAAGAGAATTGGAGAATTTGATGAATTATTAATGAATTATACTAAGCAGGCTTTGCATATGTATTACTTAAGTTTGACACTGAAAATTTTTAGAATATTTTTAACTTAGTAAGGGTAATTATTTTATAATTTCGCGTTTACTAACATAAAAATTTACAAAAATTAGATAATAAAAAGTTAAAAGTAAAATATTTTTCAATAAATAATTATTTAATTCAATTATTTCAATAAATAAAATATATGCATTAATAACAAAAGTTTTAATAAAGCCTTTCTTATGTTAAAAACAAAAAAAAATAAAAACATGAAACAAATTACAACTTTTGTTCAAAATGTCCTTCATTTTCTATACAGGCAGTAAGTCTCTGTAATTATTATTGTCGAACTAATGAAAATTATACAGATTTTGCCCCACAATTTCAAAGGTTTTTTTCAATTCGTAAACGCAAAATTTTACATTTCCTCCGGAAGAAAAAATCATATTTTAATCTTGGCTTCGCGCGGACCAATTTGTAGGGCCACGTTCTGTCCACCGACCGCGGATTGTTATATTTATCCAATTTCACACATTTCTACTAAAATGTGGCGAAGCTGCATCAGGTGTTAAAATGAAATTCGTTCTGAATTGCGAAGGTACATCGTTCTGGTATAATGTGTTGCAGATATTGTAAATATGAATCTCTATTTAAACCTTTAAACGATTTACTATAAAATACGGACTCAACAAAAGGTCGCCAATAATAGCTGCTCAAACATTTAAACAAAACTGATGTTGAAACTAGAGATGAACAATATTTTAGTATCAGTGATATTTCATTGGCACTTAAAATTCACGGTTGGCAATGGTGACGTAAAATAAAAAGAATGGTGATTGTAATTTCCAGGTATTACTATAATGGATCATTATAGGCGGATTGGGTTAATATCTAGAATTTTGGGAATATGGGTGTTTAAATAAATATAGATATTTTGGTGATTAATAAAACTTTTCAATGAATCTTATCAATTTTTTATTCAATTTAAAGCAAATATAGCGCGCATTAATCAAATTTTTAGATTTATTCAAATCTGGTTTCAAAAATACTGGTTCTTGTAATTTGTTACAATCAAAACCTTTCGAATAAAGCTTCATTGAGAAGAGGTTCACTCCGAACTAGTAGTCTTCATCAAGTTTAGAATTTTTCGAATAGGAGTGTTTGGATGAACTTGAAATGGTCAAAATCGACTTAAATCCTACATATTCCATAACCTTTGAGTAAATAAAGATATTCTGATGATTAATATTGCAACTGAATCTCGAATTCATAAAAATTTAAAATTAATATTGCCTACATTAATCAAATTATTAAAGTTTCTCAAATTTGCTTCTCAGTACAAGATAAATTTGTTACAATTAAAACCTACCTATCTTTTTGATATGTATTGAGCGAATAAAGATATTTTTATGATTAATATCTTAAAATAAAACTTGATTAAGAAGAATTTCACTCTAAGGTAGTAGATTTTATTATACTGTCCTATTAATTGGAATGTAGGTGTTTGGATGAACTTGAAATTGACAAAATTGACTTGAATTTCTTATATTCCATATTTTTTTAATAAATAAAGGTATTTTGGGGATTAATATCTCAAAAAAATCCCGAATTTATATCAATGTAAAGTCAATATTGCACACATTAATCAAATTCATAGAATCTCCCAAATCTGCTTCTTAGTACAGGATCCATTTGTTTGGAACAAAAACTATCTTTCTCTTCTATATGTTTCTAGCAAATAAAGATATTTCCATGATTGGTATCTTAAAATAAAGGTGGGTTGGGTTGGGTTAAGTTACCGTATCATCAGCTTATCCCTCTCTAGTAAATAACTTTGTGCTTTTTGCATACCAATTTCTACAATTTCTTGTATATTTTTCAGTCGTTTCAGTAAATTCGAAATATAACCAACTACTGGTTCAGTACTACCTCTGTCATTCATAACTCTGCAGGACTAAAACCATGTGCTGCGTTTTTTATGGCATGTATTACTTGATCAATGTACTCATCCCAATTTCTTCCAAGTTCATAGCTCAAATCTCTGAGTATTCTCTTTAATTCTCCATGAAATCTTTCTACTGCATTTGACTAAGGATCGTATGCAGATCTGTGAAATATTTTAATGCTACTATGTTTTAAAAATTTCGTCGTTAGGTTACTAACAAACATTCTACTTAGATCGGTTTGTGTCTCTCAAGGAAAACCAACAAGCTGTAGGCTAATTCTTATTACTTATTATATTACTTGAAGTAAAATAGGGTGTATAAACCACATGGATTTACCTGTAGGCCAGAAATGTTTTGAAAAGCTTCTATAGCTGCTTTTTATATATTTAGCATTTTATATATTTTTTGTTGGCCTCTAGTTGACCCTTCTATTCTATCTGCAACTTCTTTTGGTTTTGTTAATAAATAGAATACCACGTTTTGTCTTCTATCAATTTCTTTTTGAGATGGTAATTCTACATCTAGATAGTCACTATCCGCTTGTTGCGTAATTGGTTTATCCCTTTTCCGTTTCTTACCTTGCTACACCTTTTATATTTGTTCACCGCTCTTTTCTGTGTAATGTCCTAATATCTGTCCCATATGTTCTGTTCTATCTTCACATAATGCACACGACAACACTTTAGTTTATAGGATCGAATCATCGATAGAATGATTGACAACATATTGAAATGTTGTAATACTTCATCTTCAAAGTTCTTGAAAAATATCGTATATGTTTGCTATATCTGGAGAATATCTCAACAGGCTTTAATGAAATACACGTTGCATTTACTTAAAAATAGAAGACATGTTTTGATGTTGGATTCATATCTACCTACAATGAGCAATATATCGTCGCTTATCAATTAGCAGAACTTTATATTGATCGCGGCAATCGTATTGATATTTTTCAGTTTACGAAGAATTATGAAACGTCTATTTTTTGCAAAAAAACGTACGAGAAAACTCGAAAGCTTCTACTGTTAAAATTTCATTATCTCCCATGCTCAATATTCAAAATTCGATCTTCCACATCTATCGATACACAAGAAAGTAACGATTAGTCTTGCTAAAACTGAAAAAAAGTAATTCTAATGATGTTTGGTTTCGGAGAAAGAGTTTGAAATATGAGGAAGTTTATGTATTGTTCAATAAAACTTGTTCAAATCGCACGCTAATGTTACAATCAGTACTAAGCCAATAAATTTACTCTCAATTCGGCTTATAATTAATTGTGATAATGGCATGCAATTTGGGCGAGTTTCATTAAACAACGCTCGGATTTTGGTATGTACTTGAACTAGTGATGGAACGGATAGGGATTTCACTAAAAATACCTTCACATTTTCGCATTCTTTATTGTTATAAGAAATACTATTAGAAAATGGTGTCTCTGAAATGCGTGTACAACGGAAGACCAGAGATTCTTTGGCTCAAAATAGGTCGATTTAAGTTATCTTATCTATATCCAAAGTTGCTTCGTTTGGCCGCTAGAGGACTTCAAAGTTAGCAAAAAAATTCGTTTATTCATTATAACTCGAAAACACGTTAATAAATCTAAACCATTTTAGATCTATACCATTATTATACAAACAACAATTTTAAGACTTTGATTTAATTTGTGCTTAAATAAAAATGCAGCTTGACGTCTATTTGAAATATAAGAAGTAAATCATGAGAAGACTTACTTCTCTCTTAGGCTTTTTTTCAAGCAAACTCTTTTATCTTATGGGCATTAACCATTTCATGTTCACACGACAAGGCTCTATGCATATATAACTCAGATTATTTGAAGATCGAAGATTATCCAATATAGATAGGAGAGATGGTTTGGATTAAGTTTGTACTTCGTTTTGAATTGGGTTGAATCCGATGTCATCGGCCGCCATAAGTATAGTTTATGATTTTTGAGATGGCTCATATTTTGATTATCTGGAAGTGTTTCATAACGTTTTTGAGGATAATGTAGTTATTGCCGAACGCAAAGTAATCGGATTATGTTTAATCCGATTACTAGATGCTTAAAGCAACGAAATTCATAGAATTCTCATATTTTCGTATTTCTCTCTATATCTATGCATCTAAGAAATAAGTGCAAGAGAACAATACTGTTGAGAATAAAATTTGCTATTTTTTGTAAGATACTCCGATTACCATGTGTTACCATTAAGATTATTAATTGTAATTATTAAGCAATATTATAAAGAATAATACAACTTTTGTTCTAAAAATATCTTTGCATTATATTTTATTTCCTAAGTGTTATTCTTAGAAACTCGTAAACAAATTAAAGAACTTTTCAAGTGAAAGTCCCATATTTTGTCATGAGGAATAGCATAGAAACATATATGTATTCATTAAAAAAACCTTACTGCTTCTGATATGCATTGATAACTAAAGACCGGATTTATAGAAAATATGCTTATGCTCAAAATTAAAGGCATTACAAATATATTTAAATATCTTTACGAATCAGTTAAAAATAAGTGAAATAAGACCAGGTTAGTTATGCCTTTTTTGCCTTTTTTGAATTTTCATGCCTATTATTTTTTTTATGCCTATTTAAAGCTTTTTTCCAACTTTTTGGCGTCTTTTCCCCAAAAATTGGTTTAATTATGAAAAAATATTTCGCTGCGCCTCTATACATTTCCTCGTCGGAAATTATAAAGAATAGCATTTCCCAAAATTCACTAGAAATAAAATTCACTATTGATTCAATGTAGTACTTCGATCCCTAAAATTAATAGAACAATATATTGATTGTTTAATAATTATGGAAGATATTATAAAATACTGACGTTATTAAATTACTGTGAACAGATTAATTGTGACAAGAAATACTACATAATTCAGCATGTCAAAACATCATTGCACCAGGAAAAATTAAAACTGACTAAAAGTCAATCCAAAAAACAACAAACTATAGGTACAGCTTTACAATCTGTGGCATCAACATCCGGCTACACTGAATAATCAAAATTCAATTTTGGTCTTTGCAAAGCTTTGATAAAAGCAAACATACCAATCCATAAAGTGACAAATAAATATTTCAAAACTTTTTTACAAACATATTGTACAATGCATATTCCTGATGAAAGCCATCTCCGCAAAAATTATATTACTTCAGTCTACAAAGAAGTTATTCAAGAAATAAAAAATATTATTGGAAATAATTATATTTGGATAAGTGTAGACGAAACAACTGATGTATGTGGACGATACGTGGCAAATTTAATACTTGGAGTATTAAGTGATGAAAATTCGTCAAAAAGTTTTCTAATAAGTACCAAAGAATTAAGTAAAACAAATAATAATACGGTAACAAGATTTATTCACGACGAATTAACGCATTTTTTCTTACCGCAGCCGGTACCGAATGATAACATTTTACTGATGGTGTCGGACGCAGCGGTATACATGGTAAAAGCTGCGTCTAATATGAAGATTTTTTTACCCTAATTTAATTCATTGTACTTGCTTAGCACAGGGGCTTAATCGAGTAGCAGAAACTATAAGGTTACAGTTCTCATTAGTTAATAAATTAATAAAAAGCGGTAAACAAATATTTGTTAAAGCCCCTTTAAGGGTAGAATTGTTTAGAGAGAGGTTATCAAATACCCCATTACCACCACAACCAGTTCTAACAAGATGGGGAACATGACTAGATGCCGCTATATATGCCTGCTATATTTATCATGGTTCTAATATACCATGATAAATATCTTTTTAATTTATTTCCCTTGTCGTGCTTTATTCTGTTATGGCTTTTTTGGAAGCAGTATCAAGTTTTGCAAGCATTTTAAGTCTTTAAAGGTAATGTTCAGTTCTCTGACAACATTCCAAGCCTTTTAGAAGAGGTATCAAGTCATTTCAAGTCTTCTAGAAGCAAAATCAAGTCTTCTAGAAGAAGGATATCAAGTCTTCTTAAATCACTTCATTTGTTCTGGAAGCTTTTCAAGTCCTAAAATTACAATATCAATTCTTCTGGAAATAGTATCATGTTTTCTGGAAGCAGTATCATATCTTTTGGAAGCAGTTTAAGTAGTCTGGAAGTAATATCAGATCTTCTGGAAGCAGTGTCACCTAATTTAAAAGCATTCCAGCTTTCCAGAGGTAATGTGTAGTCTTCCAGAAATATTTTAAATCTTCTAGAAGCAGTATTCAGTCTTTTGGAAGAATTTCAAGTTTTCCAGGGCAATACTAAGTCTGCTAGAAGCAATTTCAAGTCTCTTGGAAGCATTTCAAATAATTATTCCAAGGATAATAAGTCTTCTGGAAGTGTTACAAGTCTTTTGGAAACAACATCAACTCTTCTAGAAGCAGTATCGAATGTTTTGAAAGAATTTCAAGTCTTCCAAGGGAAATATTTCAAGTAATTTCAAAGGTGATAAGTCTTCTGAAAATGTTACAAGTCTTTTGGAAGCAATTCAAGTCTTTTGAAAACAATATCAAGTCTTTTAGAAGTAGTATCGAGTTTTCTACAAACAGTTCTAGTCTTCTGCAAGCATTTCAACTCCTCCAGAAGCAATATCAAATCTTCTTGAAGCATTTCAAGTCTTCCAGAGCACTGCCAAGTATTCTGGAGTATTTCAGGTCTTCTGGAAGTGATATTAAGTCTTTTGGAAGTATTTCAAATATTTTGCCTAGTATCATGTCTTTCAGAGGTGTTATCGAGTCTAATTAATTAAGATTTCTGGTAGTTATCCAAGCCTTTGGAAGCAAGAGCAGTTTTCTGGAAACATTTTAAAGTAGTTAGAAGCTGTATCAAGTTTCTTAGAAGCAGTATCAAGTTTTCTGATAGCAGTTTCAAGTCTTCTGGAAGCAGTATCAAGTCTTCTGGAAGCATTTCAACTCCTCCAGAAGTACTAGAAGTATACTACACAAACGCCTTAGGTCATTTTAAACAATTAATTAATGAATTTCCGGCTACAAGTAGTAAAGCAATACAAGATTCCGTCCTAAAAGAAGTGGAGCTACAAAATAATTTGGCATTTATAAAAAGCAATTACAGTTATATAAGTGAATCTATAAAATCTGCAGACTAAGACTGCAATAGAAATGATTAAAAAGTTTCAAGACAGCACGTTTAGCGTACCAGGACATATTGGTCAAATAATTACGAATAAATTTAATGACGTTCTGTGTAAAAATGAAGGATTTTCCACATTACAAAAAATTGCAGCAATTTTAAGTGGTCAAATTGTTACTGGATTTATTATGGATCCCGCATTAATTACAAAGTTCAAGTATGCACCAATTACAAGTGTAGACGTGGAGAGAAGTTTTTCGGCTTACAAGAATACGTTAAGTGAGAGAAGACACAACTTCACAATGGAACATTTAGAACAGCATTTAATAATTAGTTGTTTTCGTGATTAGTAGTTTAATAATTATATATGAATGTTTAGTTTAACGATGTATTTTTTAAAGAATGCCTTTTTAATGCTTTTGTTGCCAAAATTTCATGCCTTTTTAAGTGCCTTTTTCCGTCTTTTTTGTGCCTTTTAATCCGATCTTTATTGATAACTATGCTGATTCTCTCCCTTCATATGATAAAAGTTTTAGCTGAAACTTTTTTCAATGAACTGAATAGTTTATAAGTTATAGTCAATTTAAGTACCTCACTCGGAATATATTTTCTTAGAAAATATATCTTTCTTATACATTTTCAAGATGCAGCGTTAAATGGATTTTTTTTAATAAAGCACTAATAGAACCTGACAAAGCTATTCTGCGTTCGATATTTCATCAAAACATTTACACTCTCGAAAAATAAAATAATTAAATAAATTAAAATCATATAAAATAAACAATCGAATAATGTCCATTATTGTTATTGAAAAACGTCAAAATTGATGCTGATTCAACATATACTTCTGGAGATGTTAACCATACTTAATGAACGCATGTATAAGAAAATATTGGAATCAAACAATTGGTTGCCATGGCTTCGTGTACTACTTTTTTTTTAATATAAGATAATGAAAATAATATTAATTTTGATTGTACTAAAGTCAGAAAACAACATTCTCTTTCAAATACTATAATAAAAAATAATATATTGTATTAAATATACATGGATGATGTCATAGTCCATTTAAAAAATGGCCGGAAAAGCTTAAAATTTAGATTATTTTTATTAAATAATAATTATAATTATTAAAACAATGCCAAATAATTACAGTTTTGAACCCATCTTATCGATTTTTCCATAAAGTGTATTTAATGATTTTGTCGAATTTATTTATTACTTTTGGGAAGCACTGTATAACTGAGGCCGATACTTCCAATCGCTTAAAAATATTTTTGAACTGGAATCTATTCCTCTGACGTACTGCTCCTATCTTAAACTCCAAAACATAACAAACACAGAGTTCCCATATGCACTTAACTCCCATCGTCACAACACAAAAAAACTAAATCATGCTTAACTAACTTTAGAATTCTTGGTAGAATGCATACTAACATTGAACCTTGATTTGATAGGCCATCGACCACCGAAAAGTTCATTGGGGAAATTGTGGGGATGGTAAGAAAAAGTTTTGAGCTAAGAATAGAAGCAATTAGGATATTCACCCGAAGTAAAAGAAACTGATATGAAATAGAAAGGGAGCGGTTAATGAACAGTTTCCGGAAACATCCGGCATCCAAAAATATCGAAATCTTGAACAAGCTTTTAGTGAACGGAAGTGTAACTGCTCGCAATAAAAGCAGGCGTCACTCGATTTCTCAAGACAATAATTTTAATTTATAACAAAAGTCAATTTCGTCGACAAAATTGTAGTTATCAACGTGAATCATAAATTCAACAACGCAGAGATATTAAAAAATAAACACCGTTTATATATCAAAATAATATTCATTTGATTCATCAACCAACAAAAAATGACCTTGACAGAAGAGTGAGACGAATACAAAATCCTTATCTCTAAAAAATTTGCGTTTTTGCTGAAATATTAGATAACGTGAACCTCTATTTTTATATAGAAGCCAAGGACATCATATTCGCGTTTATTAGAAAACGAATTAATTCCATTAATACCACAAATAAAAAAAAATCGTAGAATGTTTTTCAATTGATGTTGTCTACCAGTGAAATCGTTAATGGATGGTGGAGAGACTGCACTAGATCTATCAAATCTATCAAACTTCGGGCACGACCTTGAGCCCTAACACCGTTAGATCTTTTATGGAGTCATTTCAAATTTAAGGTATACGTAAAACCGCAAAAGATCTTTGAGAAATTGGAAGGTAAAATTATTGAAACATCGATTGAGACGAACAAGGTCGTGTGACTGGGGAAAAGCTATAATTGTTTTTATTAAATAAATTATTGCATTATTATTAATTTTTTGTTGAAACTAATCTAAAATAAAATTTAATTTTTTTATTAAATAACGTTTTTTAATAAGCAATTCTCTTTATAAGCAGAGTTAAATCTCGAAATTTTGTTGAAATTGAAAAGCAGTACCTTATATCGTACATTGAGAGTTTTGGTATAGGAAATGGATTTACGATTAATATCCGTTAGAATCAAATATATTAAACCGCAAAATTATTAGACAAGTTTCTTATCAAAATTTACTGATGGATAATAAATTAATCTACGTCAGATGTTAGACAAAATAATGATTAAGAATTTGAGAGTGTAAAAATTTGTTGCACACTATTATTTCTTTTAAATAAAAGTATTGTTTCGTTATGAAAATTGAAGCTTGGTTATTTCTCAATAATATACGATGATAACCGTTGTGTATTAGATAACATTTGACATCTGTTCGGAATTTGCGTCTGCAGACCGATAACCATGTCAGATTTAATGATTTAATTTATATAGTATCTACGCAATAATTAATTCAAATTAAAAATTGAAACAAGAGATTATCATTAAAACTTTTTATTTAAAATAAATTAACTTATTCTATTCGGGTAATCCATGCTCTTCTTGTAATTGTCTGAAAGTGTTATCTGCGATTGTTCTCTTCCTAAATATACGTTTAATGTTATTACTAAATCCTTGCTCAAATTTCATAATAATCATGAAGTTCGCTATCGAAACAAGCTGTAGTATTGCCAAAAAGTAATAATCGCCTAGTATAGGCACAAATCTATATGTTATTTCTGCTAATAGAACAAACAAGATTGTTATCAATCTGCTAGAAATAAATACTAAAACTATTAAAACGGACACCTGATAGTCGACACCGGAATATTCAGTAATTTTTAATGTTGTCTTAATTTGGTGAATATGCATGTGAATCAATAACGCAGCAAGTAGCATGAGATACGGTGGTATGAAAAAATGTAAGAATCTATTGCTAATAAGAAGCAAAATAGACACGATTATGGCTAACACCCAATAAACAGACAGAACGAATACAAAATACTTATCAATACAAGCTAATTGCGCTCTAAGTAACAATATAAACATTAACAGCGCTATTAAATACAGAGTTACAAAAAATATACTACCAAAAATCGCATGAGTTTGAAAATCTCTATAAATATCGTCGTCATTTATAAATAACTTATACAGTATAGGGCAAAAACATTGTCCAATTATTTCGAAAATTGCAATGTGAATTATCACTATGTGGACTGGTCTAAATAGCCTCGTTTTTATCAAACCGTATAATATTAAGCAGTTTACAAATATATTTGATAAACCGGTTAATGCTATAAAAATGTTTACAATAGTAAGCGCAAATTGTGGACCTTCATCGTAGGGAATACTCGTATCGTTCATTCTTGATTTATATCTGAAAAATTAGAAAAAAAATTAATTCTACATTTCGCATATTTTGGTTTACTACAAACGAAATAAATTCCACAAAATCCTGTTTTATTCAGATATTTCAGACACAATATTTCTTCATGTAAATTTCTGATACTATAAACTCCATAAAGGATACAAAGCGTCGTTGATTCAACATAAATTTATTTTACTACTTCGACATCTCTTTTTCCTTCACCCTCTTCTTGCTATGAATTCGTGTGTTATAACAATATTCAAAAAGATATTTATTAACCAAATGGTTTAATCCCAAGTCTGATACCGTTATCTTAACTATGTACTAGTATCATTCAAGATTATGAATATAATGAATTATAGATTATGAATAATCATAAATCAAGAGTCTCAATTAAGAATAAAAATAAATTAATTTTTACTTACATTTAAAATGATTATAATCCCTCAAAACACAAATAAAAGAATAGAAATTCCGCGTTAGCACCAAAAGTTTTAGCCGCGAACACTTGTACCACAATTACGGCGATGATGCTCTAAGTCATGATAACTCAATTAAATAATTAGCCTTGGACTGCTTTTAAATTTTTTCCAACCGTATATTTTTTTGGAAACTAAAACACGTAAAACGTTTGGCTTGGAATCGAGAGCAACGCTTCCAGGAATAAATCGTCGATGATAATGCAAGCGCGCAATACATTGGGCCGTATTTAAGTAACTTACCCGCGATGAGAATAAATATTTACAATATAATCTTGTCTTAAGACTCCTCCTATCAATTCGTTATCATCGTAAGTACATGTGACGTTGCACACAAAAAAAACTGCACTAAGTGTGCGCGCGTTCGAAATCGAAATCGGAAACGCAAAACGTGCTCCTCGCTTTTAAAGCGTTTCGGATTCATCTAAAATAAAACAAAGAGACTTAAAGCGTACGTTATATCGCATGTTAGAATGAGTTACAACTTGGAATGATTAAAAATCGGTTAACCGCGAAATGATTAACGACATTTTCTTTACTTCGAACTCATTAACAACATTTAAAAGATGTATTTTTGTTTAATGAGATAACGGAAATTAATAAACATTTATAAGAATTGTTGTTTCTTTTGGAAAATAACAATTCCTAGTAATTATATTCAAATGTCTTTCAAAATGTCTTCTCAAATGTTCTACATTATACATTTTAATCTAACTATTTTATGGAAATTCACAAAAACGAGAACAAAAGGAAGTGTAATTTATAAATTTGTGATCGCAGATTAAGCTCTTGTTTATGAATAAACTACTTTGTTAAACAAAATAAAAAAGGAACAAACAGAATTTGTCAATAAAGTTATCAAAACTGAAGAACCTTCCCCATTGGTTCAAATAAATAGCACAAAATGAAACATTTTGTTACTTCTGTAATTTTTTTTCAGATAACTATCTATGCAGCGTTCAAAATCAAAATATTGAATGATCCAAATATTACTTTTGTATAGCCGAATTCGATTTTTTTTTATTATCATGCGTTTAGGACATTATTATAGTGACTAAAATACTCCTAAAAATAATTACTTCCTAGTAATTATTTTCGATTGTCTTAATAAAAAGATTTTGTTCTACATTATACATTTTAATCAAATTATTTTATGGAAATTCACAAAAACGGAAACAAAAGGAAGTGTGATTATAATATAAATTTGTCATCGCAGATTACGCTCTGCTTTATGAATAAACTAGTTTGTTAAACAAAATAAGAAAGGAACAAACAGAATTTGTCATTAAAGTTATCGGAAATGAAGCAACTTCCTCATTGGTTCAAATAAACAGCACAAAATGAAATATTTCGCTACTTCTGTAATTTTTTTCAGATAACTATCTATGTAGCGTCTACAACACAAAAAGTCAATTGTATATGTACCTAATGCAAAAAATTGAAATAAAGTATTGAATGATCCAAATATTACCTTTGTATAGCCGAATTCGATTTTTTTTATTATTATGCGTTTAGGAGATTTTTATAGTGACTAAAATATTCGTCTTAAAATTATGATCTAGCAGCACGTCTCTTACGACGGGTAAACCTAATGTTTCTAGTTTTATATCTAGTGTATATCTTAGTATCTGACCTTATCTATCTTTACCTCTTCCCTCACTAAAAACCCCGATATTTCTCTCACCACCCCAAGTACTCATCTCCAATGCCATCTACCCCATACATCATTACACTGATAACCAGACCTTCAACCATAATCTTTCTCGTTTACACATTTCTTCCAAAGACTCTATCCCCCCAACCCCATACTTGTCTCATCACCTTATTCGCTTTTCTTGCCATTGCTTTCATATACGACCCCTTCTTTATCTTTTTCAGATGTCTCCAAGCCTCCTCTTCCCTTGTTATCTCTCTAATCTCTGCCACCTCTTTCTCCCTCAGTTCTGTTTTTATTCTACTGCATAACTCTCTGTACCCTCTCCTTGCTTCCCTATATCTATCCACCTCTACTTCCCCCCATCTCCACTGCCTCAACCTCCTTTTCGCCTCCTTCTTCGCCTTTTTGCACTTGCCATCATACCAGTCATTCCTGTCCACTCTGACCCCCTACGTACACACTCAATATTCAGTGTAGCCGCCCAGACTACCTGGCTAAGCTCTTCCAACCCCATAATCTCTTGTACCCTCCATTACCAAATGTCGAGGTTTCCTCTATAAAATGCTACCCTTTCTTCCTGATGAACTTGCTGCTCTGTTTCGATCGCCTTCTACCGCTCATCTCTTTTACCTCCACCACCTCATCTCTCACTCTACCACTTCTCGCAACTCTGTTAGTTCTCCATTCTGCACAGTACCCTTCGATCGCCGACGCAGCCCTCACTATATCTCCACCCATCCCCCCTCCTCACCCACTGTAGCATTGAAGTCCCTTCCCATTATTACATATCCCTTCGCCCCATCAACTTCATGCAATCCTCTCACATTCCATTTTTGTCCTTCCCACGATTTTATTACAAATATAATAATTAGTGTTAATAAAATCAGATTCGAATAATTTTTTAGAACTGAACAAAATGTATTTTTAAAAAGTTTAAAATCAAAGAAGTAATCCATTTTAACCAGTTTATAAATGAATAATATTAAAACAAGTTTCTTTTTGCACTTTTACTGGTTATATTATAATATTAATTTCAATAATTTTTACATGTTTCGCCCATTCCTTGTGGGCATCATCAGAAATAAAGAAAAAGCAACGTCTATAGAGAAAATCCAATCAATACAATGAAAATCGTATGAAACATGTAGAAGTTAAAACGAGTTTAAAGCAAAAGAAGATGTCGATCATTCATACGATTTTCATTTGTATCAAGATTTTATTTTACATCTTTTATTCTGTTCTTATGATTGTATTGATTGGATTTTCTCTGTAGACGTTGCTTTTTCTTTATTTCTGATGATGCCCACAAGGAATGGGCGAAACATGTAAAAACTATTGAAATTAATACTATAATATAACCAGTAAAAGTGCAAAAAGAAACTTGTTTTAATATTATTCAAAATGTATTTTGGTGTAATTATTACTTCATATACTCAAAATTCATTTTACAGCCAGGAAAGCTTAAATGTTTGTATTTTTAAAATAATATATAATGACAAATATTAACTAGATTTCCTTTCAAAAATTCTATTAAAAAAATCTTTCTAAATCCCGAAAATGTGTTGAATACAACAATAACCGTTATATGTATATAGGCGTCAGTTTTTGAAAATACGTACGGCTGCTGGGTGCTAAAAAATTGAAACAACGAATGACGGTTCTCTGAAAAAAGTGTGAAAAAAAATGCTTACATATCTGGGGCTTGTGGTTCGTTTGCAATGGAAATACAATGTCTTCCGTCAGCAGTGTTAACAATTTTATAAGCAGTATCCAGTCTTTTTTAGCATTTTTAGTTCTAACATGAACATTTTGTATACAGTATTTAGTATTTTGGAAACAAAATCTTATTAACAGTTTCTTGCCTTTTGTAGCATTTCGTTAAACACGAAATTAAAATTAACAGTTTTTGGACTACATTCGTCAAGATTTTGTCCAATAAATAACATTTTTTTCCAGCAGTTTTACAAACCTCCTAGAAGCAGTATTAAGTCTTCTGAAAGCAATATCAATTCTTCTAGAAGCAGTATCAAGTTTTCTAGAAGCAGATAAAGTCTTATAAAAGGAGTATCTGCTAATAATGCTAGAAGCTTTTGTATAAGGATGTTCTGCACCCATCAATTATTTATAAATTTATGAGAGCACCACGTATTCGGCGTCTGCGCATCTGTAACTAATATATTTGATGATTTCCCAAATTTAATAAATGTTAAGCGAAAATTAGTCAATGGAGACAATGATAATTTCAAATTTCCAAAATTAACTGCTCCTAGTTTTTAATTTGTTATGCCTTCCTCATTCTAGTGCTACTGTAGAAAGGACTTTTTTCAACGGAATACTAAAACTCTAGAAGGTTACTTACGAAAAGTTTAGTGGCAATATCTAGGTTATAACTTGGCTCACGACATTCTATGTGTGTAATTTGGCAACCCTTGTGCTACAACTGTATTAATACGAAATATCATCAGAGAGCGTCAGAAGATTATACACGCCCTATGTGACTGTGATTATACCTATAATCACATACAAGGCGGCAATCTGAGCCCCATTTCATAAAACTACAAGTTACAATTTACAAACGTTTCTTATTACATTTGTAAAGAAATTTGATTACAAAACTACAGTTGTAAATCTGTAAGTTCTTGCGAATTATAAATACTTTTCAACTTTATATTTTTTCCCGCATATTCATCCTATTTACAATTTTACTACTGTAAAAATCATTTAATTTTAACCTAGCTCTTGATTCTTGTACTTTTCTTTAAAGGAAAGTCGTCCTTTGAAAAAATGTTGGAAATATCTTCCGAAGATGAAAAGGTAGATAACCAGTATCACGTAAGAAACAGATTAACTGCGATTTTATAACGGTTTATGAGTTGAATGATTTTTAAAATGCCATCTCATAATTCATTATTTAGATTAGATGACCCAACAGAAAGAAGTCAACCACTATCAATTAAACTGCAGTTATGTATTACTCTCCACTGGCTAGGCGCAGACTACGTTATTCCAGATATACATTTGGTGTCAAAAGCAAGCATGTGTTGAGCTGATCATTCTGGTATAAGTAATATGAATGAATGGTGATTTCCACAATTGTAAAATGACCTGAAAATATTTATAAAGCACTCTTATAAATATATTGGGTATATGGACACGCCTCATGAGCAAGAGAAATAGTTTGTTGATCGTCATGGGAAACACTCGCTCAACTGTATGGTTGTTACTGAACCGGACTGTTTCTTTTATTATGTTAATGCGAGGTGGCCTAATAGCGCCCATGTTAGCCGAATTCATGAGGGTTGAAGGCACATTCAAAGTTGTATCCAATTAAAAGATTCTGGGCATCCATTACTGGGTTATTTAATCACACCAACAGTCGCAATCTTGACAATTTATGTGATCAGATTCAACACAGCAGTTAGGAATACTGAAAGAGAAATTTCCTTGTCTAACACGTTTGCATCCAACTCTTGCTAGTGAGATTTTACAGTGTTACACTGATATTTGTAACCTTGCCAGAGTCTATACTGACGGCAACCTGATATAGGAAAGACCAACCGGCTACAGTTATTAGCAAACTTTCAAAAATTCGACGAGTAGCTGGATTAGCAATATTTGGTGCGATAACCACAACGAAATATAATAATGGACGTTCTATTTGGACTAACTCCTTTGCACGTACACATAGAAACAGTGGCCATAATTACCGTTTGCAGATTTAAGCAATATGCTCATACCTGTTTCGGCATGTGTTATCAATAAGTCGCGGAAGATACTATAGGTACTGATATTGTGTTATCAATGACGTCAGATCTTGAGGGGCTACTGTCTGTAGGTGATGTTGAATATCAAATTGCACTGCCTAAACTGTAGTTCTGGAATGAAAATGAAAATTCTCACGTTCAGATAGATTTTTGAATGTGCACAGATAGATTTAAAATGGCGGAAGAACTCGGAGAAGGTGTATACTACTACACACATCACATTCAGTAAAATTACAGTGTATTTGACATTGACGCTAAAATCGTTTTAAAGAGAGAGATATAAAGAATATGACAATACGATTTCTTCGAGACAGTTGATCCGCTCTCCAAGCGCCTGCAATGCGTGAAAACGGTGTTGGTTCGGGTTAATAATTGTAAGTGAGTTTTAAATACACTAAGTCGTGATAACAGAGTTTCTCTGCCTAGGATGTTAGGCCATTCTGGAGTTACTGCCAATGAAGAGGCAAATTATAGGTTTTGTACCCTTTTCAATATAACAGATAATTTGCTTAGAATTAGGGATCGGGATGATTGTAGGATTTTTAGATTTTGTTAGACCTTACGATGGCATTTGATACAATTTGTCATTAATTGCTTGAAGCAGTTCTAAAGCATATTAGGTGTCATCAATCTCCTGGACTTAATTATATCTTACTTAAATAATAAGCATCGATGTGTGAAGTTAGGCGGTTCGGTTTCTAATCCATTGCATGCTAATAAAGGTGTTCCACAGAGATCAATTTTTTGTCCTCTGCATACCACGTATACGTCCCTACTGCATGATTGTATCAAATGTGTTCACATGTATGCGGATATTACTCAATTGTATTATGGTTTTCCATTTAATTTTGATTTGATCTTGAAAATGCTGTAAATAGAAATTATTGTGATCTTAATAGTTCATGAACATATTTTGTTTTTGAAAACGCCAAAATGTGCTGTTCATTTGTTTGAAAGTGAGAGTATAGGAGAGAAATTTATATCTTATTGTTGAGAATACATTTCGATACCGGCAGCATGTTTCAAGACTTCTAATGCTGAAAGAGTTTGAGTTTTCTAATCCTGAAGATTTTGTATTCTTTTATTACTGTTTTCAGGATGAAACATGAGTCAATTTTATGTGAAAGCATAATGCTGTCCATTTTAAATTATTGTGCTCCAATCTTCGGTCCTTGTTTGGAAGTTGCTGACTTGTCTAGGATGCAACATGTGCAAAATGTGTTGTATGTGGTACATTTTTGACATAAGAAAACATGTTCAAATATCTTATAAATTGGAAGATCTTGCATGGCTTAATATGAAATCTCGTATTAAAATGTTATCACTTACGCTTTATCATTATATGATTATTGGTTGCAATCTACCTTTCTTGACTAGAAAGGTTTATTTTTGAGGTGACTTGCATTGTGTCAACATCATAAATAGAAATGTTATAAATTCTCCTAAACATAGGACTGCGTATATTCTAGTGTATATTGTCTATACAACTCTATCCCAGATTATATGAAAGTAAGGCGTCGTCGTTGGTTTAAATGTTTGTTATTTGATTACCTTTTCAACATGTAGTGTTCTTAACATTTAGGATCATCTCGGAGGTTATTAAATTTATGTTGTGTCGTTTGATAGTATTAGGTTTAAATTTTGATTCTTTAATATTGATAATTTAGGGATAATACGAAATGTTAGCTTTAAGTTCTTTTTAGGCATTTACTGACCTGTTTTGATAGCTTTTGTGCAGTTTAAGGTTGCAGTGGAAGAACAGTAATAATTGTTCTTATGATTGTACTTATGATTCTTCAACATTTATTTTTTTCTTTTGTTTACTGTTTTAAATTTATTTAGCATTAATACAGTTTCTGTATATATGTATTGTTGAAGAATAAACTATTATTATTATGATAATTAAATGAGCTAGCATGAGAGAGAAGCGCAAATACGTTTGTAGAGACAAAGTCTCTTACTGTTAGTGTTTCATTTACGATAGCCAAACACAGAATTGAACTATGGATTGAAGACAGACTTCTGAATGAGCCGATAGTGTTGAATATATTATACCGTTGCTCTACTGTTAATCGCCTCGGATCCTCGATTTTTGGGGTGCAGTTTATCATCCCTACGGATCTTAATAATTTTTCACCGAGCAAGCTATTAATGTTCATTTCAGAGCGTTGAACTGCATGATACAATCTGATAACGTTATCTATCGAGTTACAATAGATCCTAGGATCGCGTGCAAGGTTGGTTAGTCTGCCTACCCTATAAGTTATTTATATAATGTAACGATAATTTAAAAAATTTATAACAAAGTTGCACTTTTATGCCTAGTTTTATAATGAGAATCATAATTTGGTAAGAGAGGAAATCTGTTAATTGTAGGCAGACATGGTGTTGAATAATTTATGACAAGTTCAACCATAATCATCGAAATCCCATTTAGGATCTCTAGAATACGTTGGAGTTTGTATATTCAACTTATACTATCTTTTTATATGAAAATATTTTTAAAATAATAAATTTTTATACAGTATCATTTACATACACAAGAAGTTTTATTAACTTGATCATTGCGATGAAAATTTAAGACAGCTTTATTTCCAAAACAACCTTGAGTCTTAAAAAGAAGTAATATTTATAAAAAATGTGGTCTCGTTTAGATAATCACTTGAGCCATTCTACAAATACACCCACAGTTATTATTGCAGTAGTTATAATATTCTCAAAAAAAATTAAGTACACGCAGAAAGAAAGGTTAAACGACAATCGTTGTAAGATAGGGGGAAGCGAGACCTAAGGGTCTAGATAAGAAAAGACTCCCTCACGCTGAAACACGGGTTAGTGACGTTTCAATTTGTCGTAAAACAACAGCATTGTCGTATTCCGCCACAACAATCCCCGGCTTCCATTTAACGTATATCCTCCGCAAAAATTGTCTTGTAACCGCAAAGTAACGATAAGAATAATGTTTTATTTTTGTTACTTTCACATAACATTACCGGTTATCCAAATAAATGCATGGAAAATGTCTTAATGATTATAAATTTTTGGTTGCAGATAACACGTATTTCCCCAACTCAACATACGAATCAGATGAAATGTGATGCGTTATAGCGAGACTTCTGTAACTGGGGTGATGTCAATTAACTGAGGTAAGTTGGCTTCCCAAAGTTAACTGGCACGTATAGTAAAGTATCATTACACTACACACTAAACTAGAAGGGAGTTCGCGTGTTGGAAATTACCTGTTTGGTGGAAACTTGGTGATCCTTTATCAACTTCTAACTCTACCCACAGATAATGCGACGATTTAATTAAAACACTCTTCTCTGGACTTATAACAACAAAAAATAATCACAACCATTTGCGTAGTCCTTGAAAACAAGGAAACAAAATCGTCTTCTAAGATAAATAGAACTCATCAAAAAGCTTTTGTCAACACGTCTTTTATAATTACGGTTTCAACAAAAAAATATGCAACACAGAGATTTCGTATTGCTTTTTTACGGGTAAAATTTACGACGATTCATTACAAGGAGAGCCCATTATTAAACGCTTTTTTGTTGTTTTAAAGGTTACACAAAAGTCCAGATCCCACTGTCTTTAGCAAAAAAGAAAAGGTATTTATGCGCGACGCTATTAGCACGTCGAAGGACCGCCGAAAAAAATTAGCACGTCTGAAGTTTAGAAGTAAAAACATACTATTAATCATTTTAAAAAAGTCCATTGTTCTTTTGTAACAAAAACGATTTTAAAGGTAAAACAAGTATCCCGGGGTAATGTTAAATACAGTTGAAACAAAAAAATGTTAAAACGTGGATTTGATATTAAAAAGGACCACGTTACAATAGTAGATTATTTCGGAATGGTTGCAGATTTTGTGTATTGATAAATATAGATAACTATTTGATGATTAAATTCCTGTGAATTCGATATAAATCTCTAAAATACACTTAAAGCCAACGTTTCAATTATGGGTTTTCAGATATTTCCGTACGTATCGGTGCACACTAGCAGTTATCGAAATGGTTCACATTTCACAGTTTCCAATAGATTATATCAGTTATTATTGCTGGCAAATATCCGGAGAATTAAACGTTGAATAATTATTGCTGAATAATTATTACTAAATAATATTCGCAATAATTTGAGTAATCCGAAATTGTAATCAAACCATTTTACAATTAAAATTATTATGAATAATATTTAGTATTTTTGTGATTTTATTATTTGTAAAGATTAAATTAATGTATTCTGTAAGGATGTAAATAAAAAGGAATATAAACAATTTCTCGCATTTCCACAATCCATAATTCATGGTTTATTAATCTGTTTTGCCGATGTGGCAATATAAATATTAATGATTCCGAGGACGACTCCAATTTCTATTATTGTTAGCTCTCCTCTAATAATTTCAGATGTATTTGTATAATACACTATTTTTAATTATTAATGTATGTCTGTAGAATTTCTTACTTCATCGATTTAAACCTATAAAGCAACGAGATAGAAAGCTGCATCCATAAGAGAGTGTACTAGCAGTCCGAGGGAACCATCGACAAAGATGGATTGCGGATATGATGGTAGTAGAGGTAACTCCAAAAAAACACTATGTTGGATATACTCGAATATGTCACAATAGCCATTTGTTTTGATCGTTTTGAAATTTAATATCTGCTGTTAAACTGTGTCTTAACCATTTTTTTTCAGTTTGTTGTTGATTTAGTTGTATGGAATATAGTATATATCTCCATAACTATCAACATTATAAAAAAACTGTTCATATAAAAGTTGTTCAGTATTTTAGCCAAATGTTTTTCGTTCTTGGTCTGGTGTTGTTCGTGGTTCATTCTTGGTTAGCTCTAGTGTTAGCGTTGGTTATATTTTTAATTGTTATTTACTCTCAAATTTTAGTATACTTGCATCGAACTAAAACTAGAACACTAGTATTAGAAAGTTCCGGTTTAGCCGTGCGTCTTCATGCGTCTTCAGTCTTTTAGTACTAGGTCTAGTGTTAGTTCTAGTTCTAATTCTTATTAAGCTCTAAATCACTGATTCTCAAATTGTTTAAAGCTACCACCCTCTGAGGAGCGGTGACTTTTTCAACGCCCCTTTCTTTTCTGAGAATCCTGCAATGTAAGCTGTTGCCTAGAAAAGAAACAGGTCCTCGGTTTAAAGTTTCTTTACACATCTTTAGAAAAACATTATTTACATTGCGAGATGTAAAATGTGTGGCTTAGCAACATTTTCCATTAATTATCGTTACATAAGTTTTAAGATTAAATTCGAGTCAGCCCAAAACGTGCCTAACGTCCCCTTACTGCCCAAAGCAAGCTCGCCGCCCCTCAGGATCCTCTCTAGATAGCCAGTAGAGATTGTCATAGACCGCCAGTGGTGTACCAGAGGTGTATATCAGCGAAAAAATTTTGGACCCCCATTTTCATTTTAATACGTTAATGGATCTCAACATACGCTGCATTAGTAGTAGTCCGAATTTTTATAATACTTCTGTAGTTTATCTAAACTTTTGTAATAGTTAATGTGAAGACCAAAAAAACAAGAACACACGAATGTGTTTAGGTAAAACCCAACTTCCACAGATCCTGGAGGTGATTTTTTTTGGTCATCAGAATACGAATTAACACTATTCAATTTAAAAAGTATGTACTTTTTTTTACTACATACTTTACTGTATCGAGCACTTTTAATGGTAGGGGGTCTACCAAAAAGAACACAAAAAAGTTTGGGTCTTTTGCTCTAGATTATTGCAAATTCTTCTGAAACTAAAAGTATAACTAATACTAGACCTATAACCTAGCTTTAGTACTTACACTAGACTTAGAACAACAAACATTAGGGTTCAGCCGAGCGTCTTTTAAGACGGCCAAACCATAATGTTTTAGTTCGAAGTCTAGTGTTAGTTCAAAAGCTAGGTTGGTTTGGGATGGATCTTAAGAGACGTACGGCTAAACCTAAATGATTGTAGTACTAGATCTAGTGTTAGTTCTATCTTTAGTATTAGCTCTACTTCTCGTTGTTATTCAGTCTTAGATTGTTGTATACTTGTATCGAACTTAAACTAGAACTAACACTAGACCTAGAATTAGTAAGTTTCAAAGTTAAATTTTTGTTAGTTCTAGTTTTGATTCTTATTTAGCTCTAGACTGATGTAAATTCCAAAACTAAAAAGACTTAGAGTCTTTTACCTAAGTCACCTTAGAAAGAAATTTTCATAATCAAGTAACTTTTTTCTTTCATTACCAAAAGTAGATTACATATACTTATCGTGATAATAGGTATTGAAAAACCTTTGACATCTTAAATCATCAATTTGAACTCCTTCAGGTATTCACAGAATTAATCGATGTATAAAACTTCAAACCTTGCTTTTATTCAATATTCTTCAGTACATGTTTCGAGATATAATTCTCATCTTCAGCTGATTTGAAATTTTAATTGTCGTTTCCTTTGGTTTTTTATGTATGTAATAAAATATATTTTGTAGTGTGTTTCGTGGTTTGACTATATTGTCCTTTTCTTACAGTTTTTTGTTCATTACTATGGAAAATTTGTTACACCAGTCACGTTAGTTAAACACGATGTAAGTTTTTTTTTATATTCGTAAAATATTGTTCATTGTTGTCGATGGCGGTTTATATACTTTTCAGCTGAAAATGAGAATTACATCTCGAAATGTGTACTGAAAAATATTGAATAAAAGCAAATCTGGAAGCTTTAGACTAAGACTTTGTATCAATTCATGTAGTGTAATTCATTAAAAATATTTCTCATTTGTACAACAAAACTTACAGATTTGTAATTGTACAAAATTAGATATTATATTAATGAAATTTTTAATTTGCACCAATTGTGCATCAATTCGTCAGAAATTAAACAAAATCGTTTTATTTTCTAAACAATAAATTGTTATTATTTATTTTTTTATTGTTAATTAGTAATTCACATTATAGTAAGATTGTGTTTATTTAAATAAATTTAAAAAACTCCTTTATATATATTATACAAATTACTTTGTACTTTTTCAAATTTTCAGAAAAAAATGAATACAATTTTTCAATTTACAGTCAATAATTCATTAATCAATTATTTAGTATTTATCTAAATAAATTTCAAAAAAAACCTATAATAAATATTGTATACTTGTAATCTTTTCGAATTGATTTCAAATCTCGCGCGATTTCTAATATGGCGACGACGGTGGTTACAATAGCATCAGCGATCCATACTTTATATCCATAGAGAGAACTCGCTAAGAGCAATGATATTAGTCCATGATGAGTTCCAGGTAACAATGGCATTGAGGGCAATGAGAAGGCGGAAGCCGGCCAAAGAGGCAATGAAAACTCCCATCATTAGACTCCAATCCAGCTTTGACTACAAAAAAAGCCACATAAAACAAGTAATCAACGGTTGAACAGTATCATGAATGGGGGCAATGAAGAGCTCTTAATATTTCTTTTTTCGTAAAATTAAAAAAAAATGTTGCTAACTAAAAAATTATTGTAAGAAAGATTTTAGTAATTAATACTAAAAGCTTTAAGTTTATTAATATAAATATAAATATTTAAGTATAAATTTATTACTAACAAATGAAACTTTGTGTGAGCTTTTTTTTTGGCATCGTTGTGTGGGGCCATGTCACAAACAAGTGACAAACAAGTGAAACATTTCCGCAGCAAGAAAAATGTAAGGGGTTTCAGGGAGGCTTTATGCCTCAATAAAGAGGATCTAAGAACGCTCACAGGCTTCTTGGCCTCCCACACACTCCTCAAACACCACCCCTTCCATACTGCATAAGCTGAGGATCAAACTTGTCGACTTTGCAATGACGGGTCAGAAATAGCTGAACATATACTATATAATTGCATTGCTAGTGACCACCTAAGAACAAAATTTTCGTTAAAAGCCTTTTGACACTTACCGACATGAAGAAACAATACTTTGGTGCAATATTATAGTTCATTAAAATTTCACATTTAACGTGAACCTTTGAAGGGGTAAAGTTAGTTGCAGAGGGTAATTTTCTGCAATAATACCAAATCAGAATCAAAGAGACAATACAGATATCTAATAATAGAAAATGAAAATTGTTTAACTTCTCTCTCGCTTGTTTTATTTACTCGGAGTCAAATAGAAAAATCTTTCTTAAAACATAAATTAATAGATAAAACTTAAATTTTCTTAAATTAATGAGAGGATATTGATATGAGGTTTGCTGTCGCCAAAAGATCATATTCTCTTAGCAACTTGTCGCCATGTTGATCCAGAATCATCGATATTGACTGCAACATTGCACTGTCGCTGGATACTGATAACATCGACAATTTGTACGAAACCTTTATTGATTTATTTATGTACTTATATTATAAATATATGTTGTCCATTTAGGCGAAAATGAGCGGAGCCTCGGGTTACCTCCGAGGTGATAGACGCAGGTGATAATTAAAAAAAAAATTCTTTGCGTAATGACGAATAGCTTCCCAGGACTTAGGGTAGTATACACAAAACATAAATCCGCCTATAAGTTATTGATAGATAGGAAAGAGGCGGATGCTGTCCGATAGAATTATGAGCTACGAAAATCGGACAATAATAAGAAGCATAGTTCCTGAATATGTTGGGCATAATTTACATTGTATTGGGATCCGGGGCCCAATTCTTAGTTAGATAATTTCTTTTCTCACTGATCGTACGATGCCGGTAGTTTTATCGCAGAGTACTATTTTTAGACCATCAATATTCCTTTTATTCATAAACGATTTGCCTCGACATTTAAACGATGAGTTACACATCAATATGTATACCGATGATACTTCCGCAGTCATTGCAATTTCTAAGTAATTACATGTAAAAATCCTAGGTATACAGATATATCACTGAATAGGTAATAGTGTTCCATTTAAAAAGAGGTTATATGATAACAATCGTCATCTTTTGACCTACATTTTCTTGTTCGGGATCTAGAAGCGTTCCATAGATTTCTTCCTTTATAATGGCATATTTGCCAATGTACAATAAACTATCCTTTTGAAATGTGAAATGTGTAGACATTGTACTTCAAAAGAAAAGTTTTGGCAACATGTTTGTAATATTGTAATTATCGATGTTTTTCACGATGTGTTGATATCTCAAGGAAAGATATAAAAGAATTTTTTTATACTTTGGTGATATTTAGTTTATATTATTATCTATACCTGATTTTGGCCCTTCTTCAGTAGGTAAAGTATTAAAGTATTTTAAATATACAAAAACAATCAACATTATTGCAAGTAACAATCGGTTGAGAAACTCAAGAAAATCATTCAATATCATTATTGAGGTTACAGTAGTTATATCTTTCCGATACTTTTAATGGTCTATTACATTTTTCCAATACTCTTAAATGATGCCAAAACATAATCAACTTCCTGCAAGTCTGTAACTCCATACATATTAATTGGTTCTTGATTTTTCGTCTCAATAACGTCAACATTGTCTAAGCTGATACAGTTTTATAACAGTTTTCCTTAATCTTCTTCGTTTTCTTTGCCTTTTGCGCTTAATTTACTTTATTTTTCTGAATTTCCGTTTTCTCCTATCGTTTCATCTTCAGCTCTTCTTGAATTTTCTTCTCTTTCTCTTTGACTTCAAAATATTCCATCCAGTTGTCAGACATCTCTATCGGATGGAACATTGTAATTTATTTATTTACTATTTAAAACCGTACAACGGCATTAACGAAAAAGAAAAATATATATAAACATATAAATGACCAAAATTAAACATAATAATAAAAATCAAAATAAGAATAACAATAATAATAGTGCAGTTGAAGCAAAAATAAGTAACAAAAAATAAAGACTAAAAGGACAAAAAAGGAAACATGAGCTTTATAATAAATTAACTAGAATATCAAAAAAGAAATAATAAACCGAAAAATAAACCGAATTGTTACAAGTAAATAGGAACCGAATTATAAACTAGTGCATGTTTGTACAGACACTAAAAATATATAAAATAAAGTAAATTTTATACTCACATACAATATAACATAAATTGCTCAGAAATGTGCGAGGCTATTCGCGAAATGAAGCAAAAAGAGCTCGCCTAATAACTATCAATGAATCGAAACAGGTCCATATCAATTCCGTCCACAGCTCTAGCCATTCGTATCATGGGAGAATTAAGAAGTGTGTTGGTTCGAGGTGTCGGTGTGAAGAACAAAAAGTCGAAACGGAAGGAACGAGGAGGAACATGACGATTAATAGCATTGAGAAGAAAAGGCACTTACTTTTCGATTACTGTCTACTTCACGGAAGATCTCAATGTGCAACGATTTCCTAGGCGTGCTATAAAGCATCAAACTCAACAGACATTTTATTATTAATAGATGGCCATCTTAGGGTTGACCACAGCTTGAAGGGAAATCTGGCAAATAAGCAATTGAATCACTAAGATTCACCCTGTTCCTAGGAAAATGATAAACACTAATATTTTATGAAGATTATTTTTTATAGATATTGCAACATTTCATTTTCTTAGCATAGATTTTTTATGGATTTTTTGAAATTTACCATCTTTTATTCAATTTGATTTATAATCAAGCAATTAAAACCCTTATTTACGTTATTACCCACATCTTCAAGGTCTAAACTTTACATATTATCGTAAAAAACCGGAGAGCTATGATGGATTTTTCATTCAGGCGACCTCAAATTGAAATGATATGTAAAAAGATTTATTCCTGATTTCACTCCGTTCATAAAATTTTATGTTAGCCATTTCTTTTTGACAACCAACTCTGTAAAAACTTACTTTTTTTAAATATATAAAATTTAATACCATGGATGTGATTTTAATCTTTATTGGTGCAGCTGCACTCAATTATTTTAGGACCTAGATATTCGGTCATTTCCTATATGTTAATGTTTATCGGTATAGATATAGTAAATTTATGATCATTCCGATATGACCACTCACAACTATGTACTTCAAGTACATATTTCGAAATTACCAATAGATATGTTTAATGGATGCAAAATTTGTTTTGATTTAAATTATGTACACGTCATATTTTTTTATTATCATTTATGTCTGCTTTTATACACACAAAAAAGCTATAACGATAAGTTTTAGTATATTTGAACTTTGTAATCACCACATCGTAAAAAATCTTTTTAACAGGAACGCTTTAATGGTCCAAAAATGTGCTGGTATATGGATCCGGACTTTTTAGAGTGTAATTTAATTTGCCGACCATATTTAACTACTTTTTTGCTCGTTATCTTTTCTCTTTACATGTCACTACACTGCGAAGACTTCCACTTACTTTAAAATGTAAAGTTACCTGAACATTTTTATCTCGGCATATATTAACATATTTTTAAAAATATCTTCAAGAAAACTTTTATTTATAATTTATTCCATTACCTTTACTTAATCCGAACACCCCTTTAGAAAATGCTTTAACGAACAACCACCTAATTGGCCTGTTTATCGAGAGCTTCAACCGGCAGAAGAGGTACTTTTACAAAATCGCTCGCGATCATTAAAAACTTGTTGAAGGAGTATATTTCAAATAAAAACAAAAACTTTTCGAATGTTTTTTTCGCTAATTAAGTTAAAACGTAATTTAAAAATATTTTCGATTTAAAATTGAAATGTGTCGTTTTTGTATTGAGTTAAGATTAAAACTCGCTACCTCTAACAATGTAGAAAAATCACATTGAATGGGTTCTAACTTGACTGTTCCTTCAGAAAGAAAAGTGCCCAATGCACTCGACCTCCTCGGGGGGTCTACAAGTACCTCCATCTCATTTTGTATGCATCGCGCGCTTTCACTACTAACTGCTGACCTTTATATGAACAACAAGAATATTGTTCTCGCAATTGTGTACTCTAAAATCTTATTCTTGACTATTTTATAAAATTGTATGAACTTTAAGACATAAAAATTTTAAAAATATATGAATGATTACATGTTTGTAAATTCTCTCATCATTCTTTTCATAACCCACTTTTACATTAAAACCATCTTGTATATGTAAAAGTAGTGGTGGGTAGTCTAAAAGTTGGTCGACTGCACCTTGTCCAAAAAAAACAGATAACTGCTGTAACCTATACCAGTAAAAAAGAGGGCGTACGACTCCTCGAGAGAATTGCTTACAAATTGTGCTTCACCGTCAGACAGTCTGGTTATATCACCGCGCGAAATGATTTATTGCGGTGTCGCTCTCTGCATTCATTCCATGTCAACATATCGATCTGCAATGTAAAAATGTACAGACGACAGCAGAGAGAGTAAATCGGCGTTGCTTATTGACATTAGTGCAAACATTAATATAACGTTCTTTAAGAGGTATGAAATGTTTTTGAGTAGTCTGTTAAATCGTAATAAATCTAATTTAATAATAATAATTTAATTTTCTTTGTTTCAGGAAATCAAGATATTTAATTTTTATTGAAAAAAACGAAGAAATAAAAACAAAAAATGGACGGCAACGATTCGTATTTTTTTAACAACACTAATCATACGATGGATGCAATGCCAACAGGGATTCGCTCAATGTTAATCTTTCAAGAGTTGCTTTTCGCAACAGTTTGTATTATTGGTCTTTTGGGGAATTCCTTGGTGGTGTACGTAGTAATTAGGTTTTCGAAGATGCAAACAGTTACAAATATGTACATCGTAAATTTAGCAATAGCAGACGAATGCTTTTTAATTGGGATCCCATTTTTAATAGTAACGATGGTAGAAAAATCTTGGATATTTGGCGATTTTATGTGTAAAACATATCTAACGCTAACGAGTATTAACCAATTTACAAGCAGTACTTTTTTGCTGGTTATGAGTGCTGATAGGTACATCGCTGTTTGTCATCCAATATCTTCTCCAAAATGGAGGACTCCCTTTATATCAAAGATAGTTTCGTTGGTGGCGTGGACGCTTAGTATAGCATTAATGATACCATTAATTATAAATTCAAAGGAAGTGTCACATAATGCAGGAAAATCTTGCGTCGTAGCTATCGGTAATCACACCTTGAATCATCCAGCGATTACATTCACCTCTTATACCTTTGTATTTGGATTTGCAATTCCAATAGTATTCATATCCGTTTTCTATTTACTCGTTATAAGGAAACTTCAAACAGTTGGCCCACAAAATAAATCAAAAGACATGAAAAGATCCCACAGAAAAGTCACTCAACTTGTTCTAACAGTTATCAGCGTATACATACTTTGCTGGCTTCCATACTGGGTATTACAATTAGCCCAAGTTTTGAGCACGGAGGACACCCAATCCCCATTTATTCTAATGATGCACCTCTTAGCTTCTTGTTTGAGCTACTCAAATTCGGCAATGAATCCAATCCTTTACGCGTTTCTCAGCGACAACTTCAAGAAAAGCTTTTTAAAAGCGTGCACCTGTGCTGCCGGGAAAGACATCAATGCGGCCCTCCATTTGGAAAACAGCGTCTTCCCAAGGAAAAATAAGCAAGGTTCGATGAAATTGAAACCATCAAGGGCTACATCGATCTGTCCCAACAACGAGGAAGAGTGTGACGTAGGACCATTGGTTAGTAAAGGGGATCCGTCAACGTCCCTCATTACCATGTCTTCGCGGTCAATTAATGCACTAGAGACCACTAGCGACACAAAGGACACTGTGGTCACGAACGGGGTAGTTATTGCACAAGTTTCTAAAAACAGTTCTAATTAATATTACTAAATTTAAAGAAAAGCTTATTTGCATCATTAACATTCTCTTTTATTCTCTGTGCTTATCATTCGTTTCACGTCATTCATTTTATTGTGTATTGCCTATATTAATTATAATTTAAAAATAAATATATAAAACCAGAACTGTTTAAATATGTTAAAGAATTCATATTCATTTGTATAGATAACCTTCATTACACATTAATAAACTTTATATCTAACATTTCTTAAGCAACTTATGCCTATATATTGAAACTTGTCTTATATCTCTAAAATATAGCTAATAGAAACATTTAAGAATTAAGTTACAAAATTTTCTTGATAATCGATTTCTGCCACGCTTATTTTTTGTCGTCCCGAGTAAAATGAATACAAAACTTTATTTTACAAGTATTTCGGAATACGAACTTCAAAAGCACGCCCATAACCAATATCATAACTTTCCGAGCCAAGGCGGTAACCTTTTTCGCGCTCGCAAAAGGAACGGAAAAAAAAGAAAAATAAGTAAATAAAAGTTGGAATTCTGATATTAAGAAGTCGAAACCTTTGACCTATATTTAACGACATTATTAAAATTTATATAGTGGTTACCGGTGCGAACTTTACAAAGCACATTGACCTAGTTAAGAAACAATATTGCGTTTTAAAGGACGAGGTCATGCGAGGTGGCTTCGCTGGTGGTTTATGTACGTGTTTACTCCTTTACCACGAATTTTCAAGATATCACACAAAAAAATATTGTGTTTAATAAATCATTGTTTTATCTTAAAAGGAATTTGTTTAATAAAACGTTTTTTCATTTGTATAAAATCATTAAACTTATTTTTCTACTTAAACAATTTTAATAACACAACAATACATTTTCGCAAAATCCCTTCACATTTATTTTTAATTGTTTATTGGGATATATTGTTGGATCGGCAATTATAACACATACTAGAAATTAGCAGAACAAAAAAATGATATTATTAAAACCGAAAATAATTAGAATTAATCTACAAAAGAATTATAAAATTGTGATGACGTAGTTCGTACGATAATGAAGCATCAATAAGTTATGACTAATTATGCGAGTATGGAAAATCAAAAAATTTTAACGATTAGCTGTCAAACTAACTATGATTCCCAACTCTGTCTCTTGGACAGAATAGTAGATAAAGATATAGGGGAGTAGAAAATAATAAAAGAAAAGCATTCAAAAATAAGACGTGTCATTTGAATTAGGTATTCAAGTGCGAAAACTAATATCATATAGGTACGACTATCCTCTTGGATACACTTTTCAATCGCTTAAAATCGTCTATCACTCAAGTCGGTAGCTGTTGATCCCTCGTGAGCCCGCCCTTCTAGCTAGATTTAACAAATATCGGTGCAATATGTCAAGGCACAAAAAATTACGATAAACTATAACTTATGTAATTATGAATTCCCGGTTTTTTTTATTGCGAGTTAAGTGACAGCTCTGTCTACTTTGCGATTTTTGTCTTGATGTGGGGCACATTTTATTTTATCGATATTCCATATATAATTTCGAGGAAAATCGCGGTTTAATAAGATGCGGTTATTTCGAAAACGACAGGAAATAAAAAAGAGCCAAAATATGTTAAATAATGTTCTTTGTCGGATTCCGTTATTAGTTTTTCAAAATTAGCCAAGTTTCGTCCGTATAAAAAACTACACTTTCGAGATAAATAACGTTTAAAACAGTTTTAAAAAATGGGTTTACATATAAATACAGGTTATCGACATTGTTTGTTATAAAATTATCGGTCCTTGTTTTGAATAATTATGATGAAATTCGATTACAGCGCAAGGAAAACTTTTTCGAACAACACTTAGGTTTACGTATTATAAATTCTGCAAGTATATTTTCAAAATGCACAAACTTATTATAATAATCATTATTATTATTCTTGATGTACATCAAAAACAAAATTTCAAAGGAAATGTTTCCGCGCTATTTTGTTTAAATTTATATACAATATTTATATGTTATATACAAAAACATACTTATTGAATTTGTAATAAGATAATTTTATCTAAAATTTAAACAAAGTTAGTTTAAATTTTATTTAACTTGACATAACGGAATATCTCAAAAACTACCTATCGGACTAAAAAAGCTTTCGGATGAAATTTGTGCGATTTAAAGGAGAACATTCGGCGATAAAACGATGATCCCGTCTCGCTCGTATTGGCCGGAACCTCATATCCCAGCATGGCTTATTTCTATTTCTCTCTAATCTATAATTTCATTAAATCGCTCGAAAAAAAAGAGAGGCTTAATTTTGGAAAATTAATAACGGAATCTTACTAAACGGCGATTTTGTGCGAAACTATATGAAGTATCGATAAAATTGATCATAACCAATTCAAATTGGAAATTTCTACGTCAATAGTTTAAAAAAATGCAAAATAGACAAAGTTGCTGGCATTCTCAAAAATCGGATACTCTTTTCACTTAACACGCAAAAAAAGGAAAAACCGCGGATTCAAATTTACATATAATATGCAAAAATGTTTACCCACAATTTTTTTCATCGAGGGGTACCCAATTACGTCGTAATTACGTGTTAATGACATACACATCGTTGAAACGTAGAATGAAGACCAAGGAACATGCTTCGAAAAACGTCCATCGTATGCGATTTGGCACTATCCAGCTGAAAGCATTTCTCATGTTTATTCCCCACTTTCGCAGTTCTGGTTGTAAGTTATTTATCATATGAATATATTGCTCTTAGTTTTAACAGTCACAGTTAATTATGCCATGTTCCTCGAAATAATACGACCTGATAACTCCAAGAGCGGCAACAGCAGTCCACAATGTGTAACGTTCTTTAATTATGCGTGGATTATGAGAAACCTAGTAACAAAGGTTCTGTATATTTAGCACGCCAGTCAAATAAAAATAAACTCGTTATAATCATTGCAATTTCATACTCTTCCAAAATTACTTGTACTTACACGAAATCTACTCGTAACGTGTAATCTTTCACGTTGAGTTGTTGAACAACCTGCTGTTTGTATGGGTAGAATCAAAAATTCAATTGGAGGATTGAAAAGTATATTCAGGAGTATGTACTTACATGACATTGTTTATCGCATTAGAATACTTAATTCAAATGTGTCATCTTGACCTTTACTTTTATATGAATAAATCCGTTTCAAGTTGAAAATCTACCAATTACAAAATTTTTCTTTTAAAATGCTCGATTCCTGTGTGGTACCCTTATATCGGGAATTTCACATAACTCGCAACATACATTAATGATTTATCACTCACTCTTAATCACTCTTTGAAATGCCTAAATTGATTTCAAACAGATATCAATTAATACTCTTGGTAACGAATGCGAAATTTTGTTTTGCTAGCTTATGCTTTACTGAGATATTGAATTTTTTAAAAATTTACAATTCACATTTGAAATCTTATAACTCCAAATAAATCATATAGATCCGGTCTTTCATAACTACAGATCGGATTTATATGCTTTTGCATATTTTGTATTTTTACCGCATATAAATTTAGTTATGGCGCCCCATGGCTGGGTTGGACCAACGAAACGAAATTTATACAAAATCAAAAAAAAAGAAGATTTTAGTTCTAGTATTAGTTCCAATTTTACTTTAATTGAAATATATAGAGTTGCCAAATCGGTTTGTAAAGTACTCAGAAACTAAAATTGAACTAATCCAACTCCAAAACCAAATCCAGTTTTTTACAAGGTTGGGGAAAATCTGCGTACAGTCATCTGTGCTAGGATGATATGTGACCAGATAGTATTTGATTGGGGCAAATAAATTAACCCGGACCAACTAAATACCCCTTTCCTCGTCATCTCCGGAATCCGCCGGAATCCGCCGGAATGACGTTTCTTCGGATCTTCTTCCTTTCAAAAGACGTCGGTATCATCTCAGGCATAACAGAAAACATAAATACACTATTACTTTTTGTTTCAAACACTTTCAATCACGACCCTCTTCCTGCTCTTTCCTCGATGACTTCAAACCCGGTTGCTGATATATTAGTTGCTTCTTCGCGTTTTCTTACATCACACGGCTCCGGTATAATTATGGGCAGCATCTCAGGCATGACAAAAACATAAAATCGAATTACTTTTTGTTTAAAGCAATATTAATTACGAGCCCGGACTGGGGATGTATCACTAGAAAATAAATCCCCCTGCTCCTCTTTGTTATGCTGTTAGTTTCCTCCATGAGTCTTCAAACCTGGTTTTAAACTTTTCCTATCCGCTTCATTTCCGTCCTTTTCTCTTTTTCTCGTCTTCTTCTTTTTTTATTACGGATCTCAGAAAAAGTGCGAGCATGCCGTTTTTCCTCTGTTCCCAGCACACACTTTTTATATTGTTTTTAAATAGGAACTTAAGGAAAAGCCTGGCCTATATAAAAATCCATAGCGCCCTAGACTTTGCTTGTCCAAAATATTACATCCTTGATAAGCTGTACCGTCCATCCCTCATAAGATTGCAATGTTTCTTGCTATTTGGAAAAGAGTTCTTTTCTCCATTCTATTTTATACCCTAGATCTTCTTCTCTTCTTCCTCAGCTTTTTTCTCTCCACTCTTCTCCTCTCTCTTCTCTATTACCTCTGCCTAACATCCTACGCTCTTTCTCTTTTCTAAATTGTCTTTCTATTTCCCTTTCTTTCCGCACTGCTCTGCTTCCTCTCCATTGCGTTTGATAAAATCCGAAAATTCGGAAAATTCTAGGCGGGGGAAGCTTGTGTCTACTTCCCCCATCTACCGTGTCTTACCTTCGTTACGCCCTCCTTCCCTGACGAGGAGGCTGTAGGAGCCCGTCCCTTTCTCTTTCTTTGCTCTTCCCTTTCCTTTGTTGTTAATTCTTCTACACATGCATCGCTTATTTATAATCGTTTTTCTTCTTCTTCCTTCAAATCTATGAGCTCTCTAACACTTTTTTACCACATTCCAGTTTTCTTTGCTACCCAACATTGTGTCGATGATATTTTCAGGTGTTAATATTCGTTCTAATTTTATATTAGTTTGCTCTCTCGCTTCTTGCCATCAAGTACAAACAAAAAGTTTGTGCTGAATATCCTTAGGTTTATCCCTGCAATAGACACATGTACCATTTTCTGCTCATAAAATCCAATCCAACCCAACCCAACTTTATATATTTGAACTGAAATAAAACTAGAACTGACTCTATACCTACAACTAGAATGATTCGAATTTAGCCGTCTTGAGAGATGTACGGCTAAACCCGACTGTTTCTAGATGTAGAGTTAAATCTAATGACATAAAAGTAGTCTAACACTAGACCTAGAAGTGGAAAGCTTTGCTAATCCTGAATCTTCCTGAATCTTGAGTCTAGTGTTTATTCTAGTTTTACCTCAATTGAAATATACAGGATGGCCAAATCAGTTTGTACTCTATTTAGAAATTAATTATTGCAGAAGCCTTTGTTAAAGAAATGGCTTCAGATGCACGGCTAAGCCTAACTGTCTTACTAGAAAAACTTAAAACACTATTAAAAGTGGTATTCTTGTCATTCTTACCGATTCAAGTACACATTTGTATTATTTTATCGCATAATATTGTACATATTTCGACCAATTTTAAACACATATACACTAATATTACTTATTTTTATCACATATAAATCCGGACCTTAACTATAACTTTCTACAGTGATAACAGTAATAAGTTTTATTAAATCATGTTAATTTAGTATCTGCTTGTACACACTTGTACTGTTCAACATAAAGCAACTGAAATAAGACACTGAATATGGACTATCTGTACAATAAGTTATATTACATGTTATGTGGGACAGTAGTAAAATATAAAATATTTACTAATATAAATATAAAATATAAAAATATGGTATACAGTTTTGTAACTAAAGTACTACGTTCATATTCTGCGAGAAGGTAAAAATCCCGATATGATGAGATTTCCATGAGTGCGACAATAAATCAAAAAGATTATAAGACAGTTAGAAAAATAACTTAAATGATACTATTCAGATCACAAACACCGCATTGCGTACAAAACATTCACCAAAAAACAATTTTATGGCCAACTATTGGTCTACATATATGAATACTAGCAGAGTTCATTTTGTAATTATGAAGATCTGATGCGGTTCGGATGCGGTATCGAAATGTATATCTTGGCCTTAATGAGAAGTTAAAATTGGTTTTAATTACCCCTGTATTTTAACAGCGACGCTAATCAATTATTGTGGATATATGATAATGGTTTTTTAATAAAAATAGGGATAATGACTTGGTAAATTTTATGAACATGGTGCAAAAACTCTTAGATAAACGTTTTATCTACCTAAAAAAACTTAACATTTTAAATGGAAAATTATACAAAAGCGTCCATTATAAAGCGAAAAAGTTGACGTGGATTCATTTCAAATAAAATGCTGCACAATCACTGCCGGTTCGGGATTTTGATGCTCCGGAATAACAAGTTCATAATATGCCGCGTTATTAAAACTAAGCGATTTTTCATCTCGTCAGCGATATTGTCGCGCAGTGTGAAGGGACGTTAAAATAACGAATATGCATGTAATATTTTAAAAAGTGCATTGGGTAAACATTATTCATTACTAAAAAGATACGACCATAACGTTCCATTTCGTATTTTATTACAAAATAGTAGGTAATAAAATAAATTAATGTTCTAGGATCAATCTCGTGGGCTGGTGTTATCAACGGTGTAGCCATCGAAGAAACCATCAACAACTACGGTGCACACTCGAAAATCAACACATTTCAACATTTCATCGAACAAAAATTGTGAAAGTAGAGTTTAACTTTTATCATATATGTCATATCTTGTTAGCGATTTACTGAATACATTACAATTTATAAACTATGCTTTGGTACTAGGTACTATTAAGTAAAAATAAAATAAGTGTATGTCTCTATTTTAATAGGATATCGTAATTCTGCTAAATTATGGAACATTTAAAGTTCTTGTATAACAATGAAATTGATGTAATTAGGTAAGATTTTTTAAATTACCTCGATTTATTAACCCCTAAAACATTTAGTTTCTGTTTGTAAGAACGACCCATCAAAAAAATTAAAAGAAAAGATGAAATTCATGTTTAAATATAAAATCGTTCTAAATACGGGCGGAAAGTAACATTAAACTTTAATAGGTGATTATTAAAAACATTACCATTTTGCAAGTGTTATCCAAAAGGTTATTTATACTGAGCCCCTGTAACCCTTTTGAGATAACTCTTGATGAAATCTAATCAAGGAAAATGTCAGTTCATAATGAATGTTTTTTATTTTTGTAAGTCGTTATAACAGAAATAAATAGGTGAAAATTATCTGTGATATTAACCGTACACATTAAGTAAGTGGGTTTGCAAGTACTTAAGTAAGTACTGAGCGAGGTACTAAGTATTTCGGCTATTGTAAATAATCACTTTCTTATAAGTGTTGATGGAAAACGAATATTTTTCGGTCTATAATGAACCAACGTTCTCGTCGAAACTTAATCTTAAATATAAGTTGTGTATGTATTTCATTAATGTACGAAATTTGGTGTTACGTTTATCGTCGATCTATACCCGGCAGTTTTCCTTGTAGTGTCTTGAAATTAGTGTGAATGTGTAATGTAAAAAGTAAAATAAAATATTTAAAAGACAAATTTTCTTTTTATAATTTCTTTGCCATTTGTCATGAAATATTTGTACTTAAATACATAAGTGTTAATAATGTGAAATAATGAGAACAATCATAAGATATAGAGAACGTTTCTTCTGATTTGATCCTATATTGAATACTTGATTTTGAAGAGTTTTCGAGTAATACAAGAAACCTTAGAAAACTTATTGGAGGTCATAAAAGTAGGAAATAGCATTTTAATAAAAATAATATTGAATTTTGAAATCTAGATTTTTGAACTTGCCTGCTTACTCTTGGATACCGACGATATTTGGGAATAATTTGGAAATAGTAAGTTGAACAGTAAGTCACTCTGAATTAGTGATGCGTGCGTGAGTGACATTTTATGCCCGTTTACTCCCGCTCCCGATCAAGACCCACGCGGGTCACGCTCGCCACTCACGTAAATATTATACATGAATCACGTGACTCACGCGTGTGTCACGTCAATTCACGTGCCTCACGCTCGATCATGTGATCAAACGTATGAATCATGATTTAATTACTAGTTAATTTGATTTCACTGTAGAACATTTTCGGGGTGTCAAGTTAGAGTGAAAATACAAGGCCAGTGTAGTAAAACCTCCAAAGGGTTTAGCATTGTCAGACCGGACTTTTTAATGACCTCTTAAATTATAAACCTATTTTGCTGTTTATTTGCTTAGATTTTTAGTTATAACTCAATAACCGTTAATGATTTCATATATGACTCTTCAACAAAATTGTAGCTTATTCTTAAATATATAATTTCTATCAATAAATCTATATAAAAAAGGTTGAACAATTTTTATCGAAGAAAGTCGTCAAAAAATTGTCAGATTATTTACACCAATTTGTCTTCGCAAAACGTCTCACTCAATGTTTACACATTGTGACTACAGGGTGGAGCAATGAAAAAGTACAATTATTTAAGTACGTTCTGAAGATTCGGAATTGCGTCGACAAAAGAAATGTCAAGTATTCTAGAAGCAGTATCGAGACTTTTCTAAGTATTTCAAGCCTACTAGAAGCAGTATCAAGATTCTTGGAAGCATTTCAAGTCTTTTGGAGCAATATCGGGTATTCTACAAGCAGTATATAGCCTTCTGGAAACAGTAAAAGCCTTCTCGAAGCATTTTAAGTCTTCTGAAAGCATTTTAAGTTTTTAAAGCCAATACAAAGTCTTCCAGAAGCAGTATCGAGTCTTCTGGAAGCAGTTTAACTCTTCTAAAAGCATTTTAAATCTTCATTAAGCAATATCAAGTTTTCTAGAATGAGCATCAAGTCTTCTAGGGGCAGTATTAATTATTAAGCTTTCTCAAAGCATTTTAACTCATCTGAACGCAAATCACGACCTTTAAAACCAGTAATAAGTTTTGCAGAGGCAGTATCAAGACTTGTGGAAGCATTATCAAGTTTTCTGGAAGCGTTTCAAGTCCTTTGAAAGCAGTATCAAGTCTTCCAGAGAACGGGTCACGCCATCAATCGAGTCACGCCGGGTCCCGTCAAAATCAATTTTAGTTTTGAATTGCTATAATAAATGATTCTGTGTTGAAAAACTCCATCGCATCAAATTTGATGCGACTAACGCGCGATTTATAAACACGGGACAGCAGCATCAAATTTGATGTGACTAACGCGCGTTTCGTAAACGCGCGACAGCATCGCTACAAAAAGTCGTCGTGGACGAGGGCCCTTATAGAGGATAGTCAAAAGTTGAGTAATCAATTTACCCTACTCAATTGCAATATTCTGAATATTATTTGTGGCTGAGAATCGATTTCAGATGGCAACAATGAGATTTGCATCATTTTAAATAGAAAGGTTCAATCCGCAATTTGGTATGCAAGTCATTTCTTCATTTTCAAAAATAACACCTCCACAATCTTTTTTAAATGTTACCATTTTTTTTTCGTGATTGTACTAAAACGTCAAAAACACATCATCCTTCAACATTTCTTAGGTAGAAACGATTTCAAATTGAAACAACGAGTAATACACCATTTTAAAGAGGAAGGTTCAACCTGCAATATGATATGAAAGTAATTCCTTCATTTTCAAAAATAGAACCTCCACGACCTTTCGAATTTTATCATTCTTTTCATGATTCTGAAGCGTGAAAAATACATCATCCTTTAACATTTCTTAAGTGGAACCGACTTCAAATTGAAATAACGACTTATACTTCATTTTAAAGAGAAAGATTTCAATTTAGTATGCAAGTCATTTCTTCATTTTCAAAGACTTTCATGATCTTTAAAATTTTATAATTTTTTTCGTGATTCTACTAAAACGTCAAAATTACATCAACATTTAATATTTCTTAGGCGGAATCGATTTCAAATTGAAATAGCGGGTTATAAATCATTTTAAAGCGGAAAGTTTAACCTTCAATTTGATATACAAGTCATTTCTTGATTTTCAAAAATAAGACGATCTTTCCAATTTTATCATTTTTTTCATGATTCTACTAAAACATCAAAATCACATTATCCTTTAACATTTCTTAGCTGCAATTGGTTTCTTATTAAAACAATGAGTTATGCAAGATACTTGCATAGAATGATATGCAAGTATTTCCTTCATTTTCAAAAGTAAGACCCTAACGATCTTTCAAATTTTATCACTTGTTCATGATTCTACTAAAACCTTTCTACAAAACATCATTAAAAGGTTGCTGCGTTCCTAGATATCGTTCATGATATAAATTTCCAGCAGTCTCTGCATTCTCCCCAGATTGTACAAAACAATCTATCATGTCCCATACTTCATCATTTTCAAAGTGTCGTCAAAGCCAACTAATCTAAAGAAAGCAATTGAAAATCAGCAGTTTTCAAGTTGTATGTTTCGAAAAGAACTTGTACAAGAAGCTCTCGGCGAATATACAAAAATATATATAACACGTTGAGAGAAAGTCTCTGAAACCATAAAATATATTTGAAAAACATTGATACCACTTTTTCTTCATCTCTTATAGAAAAAGGAGATTCCTTTTAAAAGTGTAAAGTTTGGCCCACCCTGTACATGATCATCTTCATATTGAACTATCAACTACTCAGATAACTGATATCACATGCAAGACTATTGATAGTTATAGCAAAGCATTGTTAGTGAGTGGTGAATAAACTTGATGGCCGAAGAGGCTGATCTTTTGTTTTTCTTCTACACATCAACATTGAAAATGTAATAAATGAAATATTCAATATGTTGAAGAACCTACCGGGTTTCGTTACTTCGTCTTCAGGTCATACGCTACAAAAAGACATGTTTAAGACAATGAATTTCCTTATTTTTACATAAACATAGAATACCAAAATAAAACTTAAAAAAACAATATTCAAGCTAGACACAAATTAAAATTAATTAAATTAAAAAACATTTACCGTCAAAAATTTTCTAAAGCTGTATTAAACATTTATCAGAACAACGGATAACATTGAAACGTCAACTTTAGAGGTTGTTGACTCGAAAACCAGATAATATGGTTCGTGAAACATCCAAAAAACAACAAAAAACTCTTGAGAACGGAAAACAAATTAAAATACCTTAGTGTCGATTATATATCTGATGTTAAAATAAAACTTATGGAGTAAAGACATAGTTTTTTGTAACATAAAATGACATTGAATACATAGACGGAACTGGAATTACATAATTTAAAACGAACAATCATGAAGTTAGAAAACAGAGTTTCATAATTTAAATTCATAATTTATTTTAGGTAATTTAAATGTGTAAAAATATGAGCAGGATTTACGTCCGTGAGATCATTCATTAAGTTTTCTCCTTTGTTTTTATGTTTATAAATCTCTAACTCTTCGTATAGATCCATCTTCTTTGATTTCTTCAGAATATGTAGTAATTGTATTGAATCTTCGTTTATTGTATGTTTATTGCTATTGGTATGTTTGTAAACTGATGAGTTGTTATTATTTTAGTGCTGTTTTAACCTAGTGCTTATACTTCGTCCTGTCTGTCCAATATATATATATGGTCACAATTAATACAACTTATTTTGCAGACGCCGCTGTTTTGTTCTTTTTCTGTCTTCTGTTTGTAGTTGATTAAGCTATTTTTTAGTTTTAGATTATCTCTGTAAACGATGTTTATATTAAATTCTCTCAACTTCTTTTGAATAATTTCATAGGATTTATTATAAGTAATTGAGATGAATTTCTGTTTTTCTTCGAAGTGTGGATAAACCATTTGGATTATGTTTTTGTTTTGTACCTTGTTGTATAGGTTCTGGATGAAATCTATACTGTAACCATTACTCAACGCCAGCTTCAAAATAAATTTTATTTCTTCTGTAAAATGGTGTGTTGGTTAATCTATTAAGTAGAAAACGGAATGCGGCTTCTTTGTGTTTTATATCGTTGTATGAGCTTTTGGGGATAATCATGTCTGTTATAGTTGGTTTATGAAATATTTTGAAGTCTATCTTATTTTCTTTTAAGTTCTTAATTATAGTGATGTCCAAAAAGTTTATCATCTTTCTCCTTTTCTATAGTGTATAAGACCAGCATCTGAACCGTTATACATTATTATTATGTCATTCACGTATCTGCAGTATAGGGAAATATTATTGGTGAAAACCTCATATTTATTTGAAAAAAGTTCTGTTTCTAGGAAATCTACATAGATATCAGCCAAGAGACCGGATAATGAGGAACGCATGGGTAGACCATTGGGCATTTCATAATATTTGTCTTCAAAAATAAAGAAGTTCTGTTTTGTAATGTGTTCTAATATGTAAGTAATATTGTGTATGTCTTTCTCTTGGATAGAATCTACATTATAACGGTTATTCAGCATCATATTCTGTGTGATATTCAATGTTTCTTGTATAAGCTTGTTGGTATATAGATTTTTTATATCAAATGATATGAACTTGATGTTATAGTCTATATTAAGATTTTTAAGTTTTTCTATTAGTTGAGCGGTACTTTTGATGGAATATTTAGAAACGTATTGAAATTTGTGTAATAAGATGTGAATATTTTTATTGAGAAGATGAGTAGGTATGTTTCGATTATTTATGATAGGTCTGATTGATTTTTCGGTTTTATGCAATTTTATAATACTATAAAGAGTGGGGGCTTAAATTTATTTAAGGTTTCTTTACATTCTTTAAGGACTTGTTTAGTCTTTCTAAAATATATGTATAATGGAGTCTTTTTTATTGGTTGTATGCCATTCTCTTGGAAAAATTTACATCTTTTCTTGATAGGTTTTTTTATCTAAAATAACTATCCCCGCATTTTTGTCTCCCATAGTTGTGATAAGATTATTTTCATGTAATTTCTTTCTTAAGGCTTTCAAAAATTTTGTTTGGTATTTTTCATATTTGTTGGCGAAAGGCGTACTTTTTGTGGCGTGAAGTTTATTGAGGATAGGAATAATTTCTCTTCTTATACTTTGATACTCTGGATTATAAGACAGTTGGCTTTCTAAATCTATGGCAAGATCTTCGACTTTATAGTTGTTGTCTCTCATTGCAAATTTATAGCCTAGTTGTAAAAGGTTTATTTCAGATTTGTTTAGTATGGTGTTGGAAAGATTGGTGAATCGGGGAACGAAATTCACCTCATTAATTAAATTATAATTAATTAATTGCTAAATATTAATTTGTTATCGCTGGTGTTGGTAATATTATCAGTAAACCTGTTAGCATAAAAGATTACATTGTTAGTGTCAACATCTAAACTATTATCTATAATTCTCCTGGAGTTAATATTTTCATTATTTTGATTTTTTCCTGAATTTAACCTAATGTAGTTGTTACATTACTGCATGTTCTGAAGAAATCAAAGAAGATGGATCTATACGAAGAGTTAGAGATTTATAAACATAAAAACAAAGGAGAAAACTTAATGAATTGAGATCATTCATTAAGGACGTAAATCCTGCTCATATTTTTACACATTTAAATTACCTAAAATAAATTATGAAGGTAATAATTTTTTAATTCAGACAATTTGCCCGGCAAAGAAATTTAAAAAAAGAAAGAAACTCTGTTTTCTAACTCATGATTGTTCCTAAGATATACAATCGCCACAGAGGTATTTTAATTTGTTTTCCGTTCTCAAGAGTTTTTTGTTATTTTTTGGATGTTTCACGGACCGTATTATCTGATTTTAATTTATGTCTAGTTTGAATATTGTTTTTTAAGTATTATTTTGGTATTCTATGTTTACGTAAAAATAAGGAAATTCATTGTCTTAACCCTCCGTCTGTCGGGTGTGGTCTACGAGTCCACGACAAAATGATTATGTGAAATATTTTTTAAATTATTTTGCTCAAAACTTCTACGGTCACAGTACCTTTCAAGTATCTGAGTATCAAATGTTTTCGCTATAAAAAACTGTTTTTCAAAATTCCAAATAGTCGCTACATAATATTTTGTCCTGACAGACCCTTCCCGATCAAATGTGTAACAATATTCGCAGACGTAATCTGTAAGAATCGTATTCCAGTTGGAACTCTATGCGTTCTTTTTGTGTTTGTAGCGGTATTACCGAGTTATAAAACTATACCTCGCCTCGGAGTGATCGCAATATAGTTCGGTAGTTCCCTTAATAATTACTATATACACGGTTACCGTATCGTTGACACGCCAGTTTACTATTGAACCCCATTTTGAGGTGTTGTGTTATGTGTTATTTATTTTACAATTATAGAGAATAGAAAAGTGCATAAAATATTATTTATAACTAATATCAAATATCTAGTTAGCAATCTACAAATAGCATACTTACAAATAGGTAAGTAGTATCACACAATTTTCTGATATGATTTGATAAAATAATAAATGATTTATTATTTGATAGCATAGTGATATGGATCCTTATGAAAAGGAGAGAGAAAGATTACAGAAACTGTATGAAGAAGTTAGCACGGGCAGTGAAATAGGAAAGTCTGACGATAGTTCGATATCAGATCCAGATTTTGTAAGTATCAGTGATCATGATACAGAAACCGAGCAGGAAAACGTAAATGAAGATGCAGATATTATGCATCAGGATGACGGCGAGGATGATGAAGATGAACAACCCGTGATTCGTGATAGATGCTCGTATTTTTTTGGTATAGGTGGAACTAAATGGAAAAAGGCTGTCCCACCTAGAAATATTAGAACTCGCAACGAAAACATAGTGTCTCACCTGCCACCTGGGGGTCATCGGTGAAGGACGTGACGCATTATCTCCCTTTCAATGCTGGATGTACATGTTTGGAAACTGTATTGATATTGTAGTTGAAAACACTAATTTATTTATTGATAAAATTTCTGTTAAATACCAAGATAAGACTGAGTGTAGACCTACCGACTCTGTAGAAATCCAAATCAGACGGTATGGGATATGAGATATTTCCTGCAACAATGGCAAAACGGAGGTTCGTCTTCTTATTGAAATGCATTCGCTTAGACGATACCACAACTAGAGGTCAAAGAAAAGAAATGGACAAACTAGCAGCAGTTCGTACTATTGTTGACAAGTTCAACGACAATTGTAAGAAAACGTATTCTGTGGGCGAGTATGTAACATTAGACGATATCCTGCTTGCCTTTAGGGGTAGGTACAGTTTCCGAATGTACATTCCAAGTAAACCAAACAAATACGGATTGAAAGTCTTCGCCGTTGTTGATGCCAAAACATTTTTCACTTCACACATAGAAATTTACGCAGGTGTTCAACCCAATGGTCCATATAAAACTGACAACTCTACCGCTGCAGTAACTGAAAGAATGTTTTCACATTTATTAGGATCAGGGAGAAATGTTACACAGGATATTCAATTGTAAAGAAACTGCTAAGAGAGTACCGCCTTACTGTGGTTGGTACAATTAGAGCCAATAGAAGAGAACTACCTCTTGAAATAACACAAGTTAAAAACAGGAAAGTATATTCTTCGTTATTCGCATTTAGTAATGATATGACTGCAGTTTCATATATACCCAAAAAAGCAAAGAATGTGCTTGTAGTCTCAACAATGCACCGAGACGATCATATCGATGAAGCTACCGGTAATCGGAAAAACCCCGAAATAATTACTTTCTATAATAGTACAAACAGTGGAGTAGATGTTGTTGGTGATGTTAATGATCACATCATACAATGTTGCAAGAAACACAAAGCGTTGGCCAATGGTAATTTTCTATAACCTCCTCAATATAGCAGCAATTAACGTTTTTGTTATCTACAAAGGCACAATTTGCTAAAACTCGCAGACTGTTTCAAAAAAGTCTTGGTATGGAGTTAGTGAAAAATAACATGCAAAGAAGAGCCGTTGATAAGCACTTGACCAAAAGTGTGCGTACTTCTGCCTTGAGGCTCTCGGGTATTGAAGAGGAGATTATTCCAGAGCCACAACCAGGGAAAAGAGGAAACTGTAAATATTGCAAAAGACGAAAAACTCGTTATTTTTGCAAAATTTGTAAATGTTGGTTGTGCATGGACACATAACAGCGTGCTGCAACGATTGTTTGGGAAATATGGAGACCGCAGTTTGAAGCCCTCCAGTTTGTGCATAGAATATTATTCTTTAGTTAAGACATTTTTTTTATAACACTTTACACATTTTTAAATAAATATTATTATAGATCGATTTTCTTTTCCTTTATTTAGTTGTTTCCAAATTTTGAAAAATATGTGATTAAATTGTAAGCATTTTCTTTAAATCAAATTAACATAAAACCTGAGTTTGGAATTGGCCCTGTATTAGGCTATTATATAGTACAAGCATCATATAAAACATATTTATGAGAAATTAGCACTGGAGGACACATTGGCGTCCTTTAGAGTTTTTTCTATTTTGGACTCCACAGACCACACCCGATCGAAAGTGTTAAGAAAGCGCGCCCGACAGACGGAGGGTTAAAAGAAGATGTTTCTACTGCCATCAATGATATTAATAAAATTAAAAAAGTTCGATTCATTATTTAAATTTTCTTTCGTTCTTTCTTAAAGGGGGGGGGGATAAGTGTAGCGGATTCCGTCTACATCATTTCATTTTCATTATTTCATTTATTTTAAATTTAAAAATATAGTTGTCGTTTTAAAAAAACAAAATATTAATATAAATAAATAAGACATAGATGTAAAATGCGTTTTAATAACAACGTAAAAATTACGTTTACGAAGTAATAGCTCGACTACCGTAAACCCGGTAGTCGAGAACAATAAAATATATTTTTCTTCAACATTTTGAATATTTCATTTATTATTATCACTTTGAAGAAATAATGAAAAATTTCACAACTTCATTGAAAATGTAATAACAAAAGTGCAATTATCTTGGCTATTATTTTAGGTGGAGTATTATAAATATATGAATTCATAATTATCATTTTGTATAAAGAATTTGATAGCGTAACAAAATTTTCTTTTCATTCTAAATTTTGAGATGTTACGACAATTTTATGATTGTTGAATTTTATTTTTTTTATAATTTATGATTTTTAGCTTATCAAATTCGTTATTCTTTCGAATTTCAAAAATTTAGGGTTCCACAGATCATTTTCTTACTATTTTCAAAAAAGTTAAAATAAACCTTTTTAATAAAATTTTCAAACAGCGCCATCTAGTGTTATCTAATGTAAATATTTTGTTACCACAAAAATAGTAATATAATTACAAAAAGTAATCATTTTATTTCTCAAACAGTATTTAAGTTATACTATAAAAAAGGCTAAAAGTGAATACGTAAAAGTCATTGGTTTTTGTTGTTATATTCAGAGATGGGCAAAATATTTTAAAAAAGTATTTAAATACAAATACTTTCAAATTTTTATACTTGAAGTATAAATTACAAAATACTTTTTTAATTTGGTACTTAAATACAAAACATAAAATACGTATTTTCAAAATACCTTTATTAAAATACTTTTTACAAAATACGTTTTGTATACATTAAAGATCTGTTATTCTACATTTTTTTACTAAAAGAGTATAATATGAACACAAATTCATTTCGTTGATTTTAAAATCACTATCTTTTCGAATAATTCGTCACTTATTTTTCTTCGATGTGGCCTCATTATCATTCCGCCAAAAGAAAAAAGGCGTTCTACAGGAGCAGAACGTGGAATGCATGTATTATGATGAATAAAAACATTTTTAATTGAAGGATATTTATGTAAACAATTCAAATTATTGTCATTATCTGTCAAATAGTGAAGTAGTTCTAAATCACTGGTATTACTATTTCCATCATTTGTGATGGACGAATCTGATGACTCTTCAAACAAATAGTAGGATTCATTTTGTTCATCTTGTTTTTCACTAGCATTTTCAACTTCTCTTTTCTGTTCTTTATTTTTGATTTTCCGCACTTTGTCGGTAAAATTTTTTTTGACATTTTCTCGTTTATGTTTAGGTACCCATTTAAGTTTAAAAAATGGATGAGAAACAGCCGCCAATATAGCACTCTTTGCAGAGGATGCATCCAAATCCAGGTGACAATTGAAGCGCTTATTTACACTTTTCTCTATAATATCGATTAAACTACCGCAGTACTTTGGTATATCAGATTTTAGCGAATTTAACATGCGTCGTATACGCATTAACTCCGGTAGTAGGCATCCATAGTGAATGTCTTGGTCGCCTTCCAAGCTTCTGATTGCGTTTGCAATTGGTTTTAAGCAACTTATGTATTCTGAGAGGTACTCTATTTCATTATCTTTAAAAGATGGCATGTTTAATTTTCTTAACGTTTCATTTAGGTGTTCTTGTACCGTCAAAAGGTCTCGAATACAGTTGTAATAAGAGTTCCATCTAGTTGGGCATGGAGAAGTAAGAGACCTTCCAGTAGACTCCAAATATATCTCGCACGCTTTTGGAGATCTAGAACATAGATTCCATACTGCCTGACATTTAGCGAAAGCGGCGTCATGAAGTTTCTTGTAAGGATAAATTTGTGTTCTAGCTTGTTCTATATCCTTTGCAGCTATCAAATGCAACGTATGGGTTGCACATCTCTCGTGATTAGGAAGTAAAAATTCCTCATGATTATCAGTTGGCTTCGGGAGAGCTGATGGAACTAAATTATCCTCATCATTATTATTATCATTATCATCATCAGAGCTGTCGAAATGTTGTTCTCTTTTTCCAAAGTCTTTAAATGCCTTAACCATATTAGATAATACATTATCAGTAACAGTTTTTACGATTTTGGATAACATTAAATCATATTCTGAGTGAATATCAGAAATTAATTCGGCAATTTTATCATATGTGTGAGATCCCTTAAATTTTCTACGTGCAAGTGTAGCACTTTTTCGTTTGAGATTATTATTACAATCAATCCAATGAACTGTAATACTTAAGTAGCTCTTTCTAGATGATGACCAAATGTCCGCGGTTGTACATACAAACTCAGCCATTTTAAAGCTGCCGTAGTATTTTGTTTTGATTGTTTAAATTCTTCCAAAATTTTATTTCCGAGGGTGCGACGAGACTTAATTTTCGGGATCATCGATAACTGTTGAGCTCCTTCAATTAGAGCTTTAAATGAATTATTGTCTACTATTGATAACGGAGTCATAGTGTCAACAACAAAATTAAATATTAACTTATCAAAATTAACTGCTTGGTACTAAGTTTTTTGTTAGTGTGGTTTGTTTCGAACAAGTAGGTAAATCAGTGCTGTCGTCAGTATCATTGTTTCCCTTTTTCTTTTTTTTTTGTATGTCCTTTCGTCTGGAGATAATGAAATAAAATTACTTAGGTCAATAACATAGACTAGATAATATTCTACAGGTTGTATAGACTATACAACTAAATTTTCGAGGGGTGCCTATACATCTTGAAAGAACTTATTAACGTAAAAATATCTTAGTAAAAGTTGCATAATAAGAGAAATATAACGGTTGAAAGATTTTGGATTTACATAACTGATTTGATTCAATTATCGTAAAACCTTTCTTATTCAGTGCCCACAGCTTAAGGACCGTAAACACCCAGTATATACGGGATGTCTAATAAAAACGCCCCAAGCAAGTTTTTTATCTGACACCTGTAGGTATACATACAGGGTGATGATAAAGTTCGGAACAAAATTCATAATTACGTTATTTAATGTTTTCAAGAAAAAGGCTCGGACAGGTCAATTTAAGTTTTTAAAAAGCCAACTTATAACGTAAAAATTTCTTTCATGACGTCACCTGTTTTTGAGTGTACGTAATACGTATTTTGTACTTTGTATTTCAAATACGTTTCACCAAAAGAATTTTGTATTTGTATTTTAAATACTTTTAGTTACTTATTTTGTATTTTGAAAATTATGTCTCGTCGCACCCTCGGAAATAAAATTTTGGAAGAATTTAAACAATCAAAACAAAATACTACAGCAGCATTAAAAATGGCTGTGTTTGTATGTACAACCGCGGACATTTGGTTATCATCTAGAAAGAGCTACTTAGGTGTTACAGTTCATTGGATTGATTGTAATAATAATCTCAAACGAAAAAGTGCTACACTTGCATGTAGAAAATTTAAGGGATCTCACACATACGATAAAATTGCCGAATTAATTTCTGATATTCACTCAGAATATGATTTAATGTTATCCAAGATCGTAAAAACTGTTACTGATAATGTATCATCTAATATGGTTAAGGCATTTAAAGACTTTGGAAAAAGAGAACAACATTTCGACAGTTCTGATGATGATAATGATAATAATAATGATGAGGATGATTTAGTTCCATCAGCTCTCCCGAAGCCAACTGATAATCATGAGGAATTTTTACTTCCTAATCACGAGAGATGTGCAACCCATACGCTGTATTTGACAGCTGCAAAGGATATAGAACAAGCTAGAACACAAAATTATCCTTACAAGAAACTTCATGACGCAGCTTTCGCTAAATGTCAAGCAGTATGGAATCTATGTTTCAGCTTCTCTTTTCTGTTCTTTATTTTTGATTTTCCGCACTTTGTCGGTAAAATTTTTTTTGACATTTTCTCGTTTATGTTTAGGTACCCATTTAAGTTTAAAAAATGGATGAGAAACAGCCGCCAATATAGCACTCTTTGCGGAGGATGCATCCAAATCCAGGTGACAATTGAAGCGCTTATTTACACTTTTCTCTATAATATCGATTAAACTACCGCAGTACTTTGGTATATCAGATTTTAGCGAATTTAACATGCGTCGTATACGCATTAACTCCGGTAGTAGGCATCCATAGTGAATGTCTTGATCGCCTTCCAAGCTTCTGATTGCGTTTGCAATTGGTTTTAAGCAACTTATGTATTCTGAGAGGTACTCTATTTCATTGTCTTTAAAAGATGGCAAGTTTAATTTTCTTAACGTTTCATTTAGGTGTTCTTGTACCGTCAAAAGGTCTCGAATACAGTTGTAATAAGAGTTCCATCTAGTTGGGCATGGAGAAGTAAGAGACCTTCCAGTAGACTCCAAATATATCTCGCACGCTTTTGGAGATCTAGAACATAGATTCCATACTGCTTGACATTTAGCGAAAGCGGCGTCATGAAGTTTCCTGTAAGGATAATTTTGTGTTCTAGCTTGTTCTATATCCTTTGCAGCTGTCAAATGCAACGTATGGGTTGCACATCTCTCGTGATTAGGAAGTAAAAATTCCTCATGATTATCAGTTGGCTTCGGGAGAGCTGATGGAACTAAATTATCCTCATCATTATTATTATCATTATCATCATCAGAGCTGTCGAAATGTTGTTCTCTTTTTCCAAAGTCTTTAAATGCCTTAACCATATTAGATGATACATTATCAGTAACAGTTTTTACGATTTTGGATAACATTAAATCATATTCTGAGTGAATATCAAAAATTAATTCGGCAATTTTATCGTATGTGTGAGATCCCTTAAATTTTCTACGTGCAAGTGTAGCACTTTTTCGTTTGAGATTATTATTACAATCAATCCAATGAACTGTAATACTTAAGTAGCTCTTTCTAGATGATGACCAAATGTCCGCGGTTGTACATACAAACTCAGCCATTTTAAAGCTGCCGTAGTATTTTGTTTTGATTGTTTAAATTCTTCCAAAATTTTATTTCCGAGGGTGCGACGAGACATAATTTTCGGGATCATCGATAACTGTAGAGCTCCTTCAATTAGAGCTTTAAATGAATCATTGTCTACTATTGATAACGGAGTCATAGTGTCAACAACAATATTAACTATTAACTTATCAAAATTAACTGCTTGATACTAAGTTTTTTGTTAGTGTGGTTTGTTTCACTTTTTTCGAACAAGTAGGTAGATAATGAAATAAGGCTGGAGATAATGAAATAAAATTGCTTAGGTCAATAACATAGACTAGATAATATTCTACAGGTTGTATAGACTATACAACTAAATTGGCGAGGGGTGCCTAGACATCTTGAAAGAACTTATTAACGTAAAAATATCTTAGTAAAAGTTGCATAATAAGAGAAATATAACGGTTGAAAGATTTTGGATTTACATAACCGATTTGATTCAATTATCGTAAAACCTTTCTTATTCAGTGCCCACAGCTTAAGGGCCGTAAACACCCAGTATATACGGGATGTCTAATAAAAACGCCCCAAGCAAGTTTTTTATCTGACACCTGTAGGTATACATACAGGGTGATGATAAAGTTCGGAACAAAATTCATAATTACGTTATTTAATGTTTTCAAGAAAAAGGCTCGGACAGGTCAATTTTAGTTTTTAAAAAGCCAACTTATGACGTAAAAATTTCTTTCATGACGTCACCTGTTTTTAAGTGTACGTAATACGTATTTTGTACTTTGTATTTCAAATACGTTTCACCAAAAGAATTTTGTATTTGTATTTTAAATACTTTTAGTTACTTATTTTGTATTTTGAAAATTATGTCTCGTCGCACCCTCGGAAATAAAATTTTGGAAGAATTTAAACAATCAAAACAAAATACTACAGCAGCTTTAAAAATGGCTGAGTTTGTATGTACAACCGCGGACATTTGGTCATCATCTAGAAAGAGCTACTTAGGTGTTACAGTTCATTGGATTGATTGTAATAATAATCTCAAACGAAAAAGTGCTACACTTGCATGTAGAAAATTTAAGGGATCTCACACATACGATAAAATTGCCGAATTAATTTCTGATATTCACTCAGAATATGATTTAATGCTATCCAAGATCGTAAAAACTGTTACTGATAATGTATCATCTAATATGGTTAAGGCATTTAAAGACTTTGGAAAAAGAGAACAACATTTCGACAGCTCTGATGATGATAATGATAATAATAATGATGAGGATGATTTAGTTCCATCAGCTCTCCCGAAGCCAACTGATAATCATGAGGAATTTTTACTTCCTAATCACGAGAGATGTGCAACCCATACGCTGCATTTGATAGCTGCAAAGGATATAGAACAAGCTAGAACACAAAATTACACTTACAAGAAACTTCATGATGCAGCTTTCGCTAAATGTCAAGCAGTATGGAATCTATGTTCTAGATCTCCAAAAGCGTGCGAGATATATTTGGAGTTTACTGGAAGGTCTCTTAATTCTCCATGCCCAACTAGATGGAACTCTTATTACAACTGTATTCGAGACCTTTTGACGGTACAAGAACACCTAAATGAAACTTTAAGAAAATTAAACTTGCCATCTTTTAAAGACAATGAAATAGAGTACCTCTCAGAATACATAAGTTGCTTAAAACCAATTGCAAACGCCATAAGAAGCATGGAAGGTGACCAAGACATTTACTATGGATGCCTACTATCGGAGATGATGCGTATACGACGCATGTTAAATGCGCTAAAATCTGATATACCAAAGTACTGCGGTAGTTTAATCGATACTATAGAGAAAAGTGTAAATAAGCGCTTCAATTGTCACCTGGATTTGGATACATCCTCTGCAAAGAGTGCTATATTGGCGGTTGTTTCTCATCCATTTTTTAAACTTAAATGGGTACCTAAACAGTTATCGATGATCCCGAAAATTATGTCTCGTCACACGCTCGGAAATTAAATTATGGAAGAATTTAAACAATCAAATCAAAATACTACAGCAGCTTTAAAAATGGCTGAGTTTGTATGTACAACCGCGGACATTTGGTCATCATCTAGAAAGAGCTACTTAGGTGTTACAGTTCATTGCATTGATTGTAATAATAATCTCAAACGAAAATGTGCTACACTTGTACGTAGAAAATTTAAGGGATCTCACACATACGATAAAATTGCCGAATTAATTTCTGATATTCACTCAGAATATGATTTAATGTTATCCAAAATCGTAAAAATTGTTACTGATAATGTATCATCTAATATGGTTAAGGCATTTAAAGACTTTGGAAAAAGAGAACAACATTTCGACAGCTCTGATGATGATAATGATAATAATAATGATGAGGATGATTTAGTTCCATCAGCTCTCCCGAAGCCAACTGATAATCATGAGGAATTTTTACTTCCTAATCACGAGAGATGTGCAACCCATACGCTGCATTTGATAGCTGCAAAGGATATAGAACAAGCTAGAACACAAAATTATCCTTACAAGAAACTTCATGACGCAGCTTTCGCTAAATGTCAAGCAGTATGGAATCTATGTTCTAGATCTCCAAAAGCGTGCGAGATATATTTGGAGTCTACTGGAAGGTCTCTTACTTCTCCATGCCCAACTAGATGGAACTCTTATTACAACTGTATTCGAGACCTTTTGACGGTACAAGTACACCTAAATGAAACGTTAAGAAAATTAAACTTGCCATCTTTTAAAGACAATGAAATAGAGTACCTCTCAGAATACATAAGTTGCTTAAAACCAATTGCAAACGCAATCAGAAGCTTGGAAGGCGACCAAGACATTTACTATGGATGCCTACTACCGGAGTTAATGCGTATACGACGCATGTTAAATTCGCTAAAATCTGATATACCAAAGTACTGCGGTAGTTTAATCAATACTATAGAGAAAAGTGTAAATAAGCGCTTCAATTGTCACCTGGATTTGGATACATCCTCTGCAAAGAGTGCTATATTGGCGGTTGTTTCTCATCCATTTTTTAAACTTAAATGGGTACCTAAACAGTTATCGATGATCCCGAAAATTATGTCTCATCGCACCCTCGGAAATAAAATTATGGAAGAATTTAAACAATCAAATCAAAATACTACAGCAGCTTTAAAAATGGCTGAGTTTGTATGTACAATCGCGGACATTTGGTCATCATCTAGAAAGAGCTACTTAGGTGTTACAGTTCATTGCATTGATTGTAATAATAATCTCAAACGAAAAAGTGCTACACTTGCACGTAGAAAATTTAAGGGATCTCACACATACGATAAAATTGCAGAATTAATTTCTGATATTCACTCAGAATATGATTTAATGTTATCCAAAATCGTAAAAACTGTTACTGATAATGTATCATCTAATATAGTTAAGGCATTTAAAGACTTTGGAAAAAGAGAACAACATTTCGACAGCTCTGATGATGATAATGATAATGATGAGGATGATTTAGTTCCATCAGCTCTCCCGAAGTCAACTGATAATCATGAGGAATTTTTACTTCCTAATCACGAGAGATGTGCAACCCATACGCTGCATTGGATAGCTGCAAAGGATATAGAACAAGCTAGAACACAAAATTATCCTTACAAGAAACTTCATGACGCAGCTTTCGCTAAATGTCAAGCAGTATGGAATCTATGTTCTAGATCTCCAAAAGCGTGCGAGATATATTTGGAGTTTACTGGAAGGTCTCTTAATTCTCCATGCCCAACTAGATGAAACTCTTATTACAACTGTATTCGAGACCTTTTGACGGTACAAGGACACCTAAATGAAACTTTAAGAAAATTAAACTTGCCATCTTTTAAAGACAATGAAATAGAGTACCTCTCAGAATACATAAGTTGCTTAAAACCAATTGCAAACGCCATCAGAAGTTTGGAAGGCGACCAAGACATTTACTATGGATACCTACTACCGCAGTTAATGCGTATACGACGCATGTTAAATTCGCTAAAATCTGATATACCAAAGTACTGCGGTAGTTTAATCGATATTATAGAGAAAAGTGTAAATAAGCGCTTCAATTGTCACCTGGATTTGGATGCATCCTCTGCAAAGAGCGCTATATTGGCGGCTGTTTCTCATCCATTTTTTAAACACCTAAACATAAAGGAGAAAATGTCAAAAAAAATTTTACCGACAAAGTGCGGAAAATCAAAAATAAAGAACAGAAAAGAGAAGCTGAAAATGCTAGTGAAAAACAAGATGAACAAAATGAATCCTACTATTTGTTTGAAGAGTCATCAGATTCGTCCATCACAAATGATGGAAATAGTAATACCAGTGATTTAGAACTACTTCACTATTTGACAGATAGTGACAATAATTTGAATTGTTTACATAAATATCCTTCAATTAAAAAAGTTTTTATTCATCATAATACATGCATTCCACGTTCTGCTCCTGTAGAACGCCTTTTTTCTTTTGGCGGAATGATAATGAGGCCACATCGAAGAAAAATAAGTGACGAATTATTCGAAAAGATAGTGATTTTAAAATCAACGAAATGAATTTGTGTTCATATTATACTGTTTTAGTAAAAAATGTAGAATAACACATCTTTAATGTATACAAAACGTATTTTGTAAAAAGTATTTTAATAAAGGTATTTTGAAAATAATTAATAATAAATAATTACTAAAAATAATTAATTTTAGACATGTTTAGAAAAAATTATTTAAAATTTTCAAAATACAAAATAAGTAACTAAAAGTATTTAAAATACAAATACAAAATTCTTTTGGTGAAACGTATTTGAAATACAAAATACGTATTTTGTATTTTGTATTTGTATTTTAAATACTTTTATTTCAAATAGGTCACATCTCCGGTGATATTACTATTTTGTACGTCAATACGTCATTTACTAGATGACACTAGATGGCATCATTTAATGTTTATATATAATTTTATTCAAAAAAAAATAAAATTATACCTAGACCAACCGGTAAATTTAAGAAATCTTTCAAAATTTATCAATTGTTGATAATATTTGAGTTCTTAATTTATATTTACCACACTGATGTGTTTTATGTGATGCGTGACGTTTTGTTTTAGAGAATGCTATACAGTTAACTGTATACAGAAAATGAAGATTAATTTGAAAAAAAATAATATAATTTAAATAATGTAATTTATCGTATTATAATTTTTTTTAATATTTAACTATTAACAAAAAGAAATTATTTGTTAACAAAAACAACAACTATATTTCAAAATTTTCACACTAGATGGTGGGGATCGAATATTTTATAAAAAAGGTTTACTTAACATTTTTAATATGGTTTATAAACATTTGTAAACAAATTACAACAATATTTTATACAAACTTATAAAGAATAATTAAATAAATCACTCTGTATATTATTTTTAGTTGAGTTTTTAATTTTTTCGTAGTGGGTTGACGTTGATGTACACTTTTAAAGATAAAAATGTTAAATATTATTTTAAACGTAATATGAATGTATGTATAAATAAATAATTAAATTAATTAATTATAAAAAATAATATTCATGAAAACATTTGTAAACAAATTGAAACAACATTTATAGAAACTTGACCACACTGTATATTAATTTGTGTTATATGACCAAACATGAGCCAAAGAACCACGAAAAAAATATAATACGTCAGTATAACAGCATGGCGTTGTTAGTGAGCAAGCGCGGATTATTGCGAATAATTCCAAGAAAATTTCGTGCAAAGTTAAAAAAATGAAATGTAATTCCACGTTGTGTGATAAATTAAAACCGAATAGTGAAAATACATAATTTTGAAAAAGCTGCAAACAAATGAAAACAATTGCTCAAAATGCAAAGAAACAATCGAAAGGATAAACATAACCTTACCTTTTCCTATTGACTTTTTAAATGAAGTATTTTTTTTCAACGCTCACGTACTAATTGTGAACCGAACACAAAAGAACACACGTAACAGTATTAGTAATAATAATGAGAATGGTTACTATTAAATTAAATCGTTAATATTGTGATTTTTTCAATTTATCTCCATACAACAAGTAATTAACCATGGCCACGTTCAGTGTCTCGCAAGAAGGCCCAGTAAATGCTTTGGCATTAAACAGAGACAATAATCAAGTAGCTATTGGAGGAAGAAATGGTAAATTTATAAAATCATGTTATTTTTAAACATTTTATAATTTTGATATAGTTTTTAAGGTTTACTCAATTGAGGATGATTGCTTTAAGGAAATTTGTAATTTACGGGCTTCAAAACATTTAAATCTTAGTTTTTCATGTAATGATGTTGCCTGGAGCTTAATTGATGGTAAGATAACACAAAATGTGTTAACATTAAATGATAATAAAGTAATCAAATAAATGAAGGTCCATAATTATTTAAATAGGGTGTGAATTGTTTTCGTTAAAATTTTTATTACTACATTATGTCATTTCTTTTTAAGTCACTGTATTATATTGTAATGTGCCAAGAAAAAAAAATCATTTACAACATTTAATTGTTGGGCCTTATTTTTAACTTTTTTCAATGGCAATTTTTTTCTATTAAAATTTAATTTTGATATATTTTTATTTAAATCATTGGATAGACATCTGTTTTCTGAATAAATAGATGTATGGGTATAACTTAATGGAGAAAACATATTGATATCTCTTCCAGTTACAGAAATACAGGATGTTGCAAGACTTTAACAGTCGATAGATCTTTGAAAAAATCTTAGAAACTGTCGGCAGGTCACACTCTTCCATTCAAAGAGTAATTAATAATTATAAAGACACTGAAGATTACCTCTCACGTCCGCGATCTGGTAGACCACCCCTTTTAACAAACCGAGAGAAGCGAAAAATTGTACAGCAGGTTAGAAAAGAACCTAGGCTGACGGCAAAAAAAATAGTAGAAAATGTACAAGAAGAATTTCATAAAACTATCAGCAAAGATACGGTGAGAAGGACGTTAAAAAAAGCTAACTATCACAGTCGCGTTGCACGAAAAAAGCCATTTGTGTCGGAGGTCAATCGTCAGAAGCGGATCGCCTTTGCAAAAAAACTCTTAGACAAGCCCATTGAATTCTGGGAGAAAGTTCTCTTTACAGATGAGAGCAAATTTTGCATTTTCGGCATTAAGGGTAAACAACTTGTATGGAGAAAACCTAATACTGCCCTTAATCCCGAAAATTTGAAAGCGACTGTAAAACACGGAGGTGGTGGAGTTATGGTTTGGGGGTGTATGTGCACCAAAGGGGTGGGAAGGTTGGTTTTCATAACATCGACAATGGACCATAAAATGTATATAGACATTTTAAAAGAAAATTTGAAGCCTAGCATCGAAAACTTGGGCTTGGGGCCCGAATACTTTTTTCAACAAGATAATGACCCCAAACATTGCGCCCACAACACTAAGCTTTGGCTACTATACAATACCCCAAAGCAACTTAAAACACCTCCACAATCGCCGGACTTGAATCCCATCGAACACCTCTGGGATTTACTGGAACGCAGGATTCGGCAACACAACATAACGTCGAAGGAAACGTTAAAAAATGTTATGATTGAGGAATGGGCCAAAATCAGTTCGGACGAAACGAAGAAATTAGTGCACTCCATGCCTAAACGTTTAAGGGAGGTCATTAAACGTAAAGGTTATCCAACCTCATATTGATATAGAAACAATGATCTCATTTATGAATTTTTTATAAATACTGTCCTGACTTGTACGCAGATTTTTGCATACCCGTTATTTGTAGAATTTTTAATTTTGATTTTTTTCTGTAACTTCTGTTTTGTTGAAGCATATTTTGTTAATAGAATTATATGTAGTTAATATACAAAATAAAAAAAAATCAAGTTTATCACATTAGATTATGACTCTTATTTTTTCAATTAAAGTATTACAAGTTTTTTGTACGCAGACTTCTGCTGCTGAGTGTATATACAGAATGAGTTTTTATACATTTTATGTAAGCCCTGGCAGGTATAAAAATAAAGTTAAACAATATCGGGAAGAAATTGAAAGAAATCAGTCTGGTATCATGGTATTAAGTTGGATTGAGTCTTCAACTTCATACAGTCCCTGATGTTGAATTGAACTTAAAAGGTTTGTTGTTTTGGATTGGATTTTTTGTTATATTAGGGATGAAGCTTAACTCATACTCAAAAATTTGAAGTTGAAGTTCAACCCAACTCAACCATAGAAGAATACCTTCATACCATCCATCATATTGAATGCTATGTAGTTTGAGCTCAACCCAATCCAACTATAGAAGAGAATATGAAATATTTCCAAAAAAACTTAGAAGATGGAAGAAGGGCTGGGTTTCGTTCGGTCAAGATCCAACTTTATGGAAAACTGATACTGATAGAAAAACCATACTGTCTGCTGAACATTCTATGAAAACTGTACAAGGCACACATAAGGGAAAGGGTTATAGAGAAATTGAAAAGATATAATCGACGCCATAGAGAAGGTAATAAGTGCAGCTAACGGATAGAACAAATACACGAGGGGAAAGATGAAAAAATGTTTAAAAACGTTTTTAAATCAGCACCATGGGACTAAATTATCGAATGCATGCATAAGAAAGGAATGCCAAAACAACTGGTAAACTGTATTAAGGACTACCTAATGGATGGATTTGTTGAGTATAATGGTTCGTAATATGAACTAATGTCGATGAAATGAGTGCCACTGGTGTCGGTACTTGTGTGGTTGACACATTGTCCACAAACATACCATACCAGGTATGGTATCGCGCATACCATACTGGCAGAACGTGGTAAGATACCAGGAAAAAATAGCTAAATAAGAGTCTAACAACAGTTCAAAGACAAATGTTAATCATAAAAGTGGATATAGAAACATATCGACAAAGTACGGGGGACTCACCGTCGGTGGACCTCATGGGCAAGAGAAGATTCGCAAAGAAGTCAGCTAAGAGGTGAATGAGCGGATTGCAGATGAATGGAGAGAAAGATGGAGAAAGACTTGGGAAATTTAGCCTGGACTAAAGCACAATTCTGTGCTTGGGTGTTTTAAAGCCTGTCTGCACCTCCACAAGAGAAATGAGGAAGACAAATGTGAGTTTGCGGACAGAGGGATGATGTGAAACAGACATTGTTCCACATCATTTCAAGGTGGAAAAAAAGAGGACGAGAGGCAAATATGAAATATGGTTGTTGTCACCTCAGAATCCACTGTAAACGTTACTGGAGGGTAAGGAAGGTGGAGAAGAAACGAGATGAGAATCAAACAAAACATGGAAACATTGTTGAGAGGGAAAAAGAGGAAAGAGGGAGAGCAACTTCTCCACGTCCGGATATGTATTAACATGGATACATATCCGGACATCCGGATATTTTAGCTTTCAAAAAGTTTATGTTTTATCTCTAGATAATCCTGGGAGGGTGATCTGGTTTAATAAATGGCGTCAATTATGACATATATTATTGGACATAAGCCGTCTCTGAAGAACTAAGACTAAGAATAGACGTGAAAACAATGTAGGACTGCTGCCTGGGCAAGAGGTTTATTATTTAGCATTAATCCTGCAATAAAATTTTCATTCATAAAATTAATATTTATTTTTAAAATTAATATTTGTGCATATATAGAGTGCAAGAATGAAAAGAAATTTTTCTTGAAATTTGTAACACTCACTTTCTCCAGCAGAAAGTGTTAACTGGAATCAAGCGGTAGCCCAATCTTTTCCGAACATTTTGTTTTTTTATTGACCCCATTACCTTTGTTATTAAAGAAAGTGCAGTGTTTTAGCAAGCGAATGTCTGCGAAAGCAGGACAAACAAGCATAAGAAAACTAAGGTACCAACTGATGTCATGACTGATATTGCGTGTATTGTTGCCGTAAATACCCTACATAACAGTTCAATTTACTTATACATATTCAACCGATATATGGAAATATGAAATTTCACTGGGAAGCAAGGTTCCGGAAGCAGTCAAGTGACGACAATAGTTGATGACTGATTTATTGGTCTAAACAGTCTGAAGAGTCGTAAAACGACAGCTGTAAACACTCGGCATCGTCTTCAAATGGTGTTAGGTAAGTGAAAGAACCATTCGTTGAAGACTTGCTGAATGTGATTTGATTGAAAGAAAATTCCTGATTTTGTCTTTGGTCACCTGATGATCAAGATGGAGACGTCGTAATGAAAGGTTTGCGACTTCCACTATTTCGTAAACAGTATTTTTTCAGATATGGGCTGGTATTTCGACGAAAGCGCATAATAATCGCTGAATGCTCATCGTTATATCCAAGATGTTCTGCAAAACGTTGTCGTGCACTGCGAGTATCGTAATAATACCCACCTCGTATTATTGAACGGATGGAGTGGGAAACGTGCAGCCCGTATCAAAACCCTATCGAACATCTTTAGGACCAACTTCGGAGACTCATTCGTCATCATTCATGTCCTGCCGGACTATTTCCTATCGGTTTTCATATTCCGAGCAGTCAGCGATTATAGATAAATCCACTAGTCTATGTCGACACCTGGGAAGCTGCCTAAAAAAATTGGCAGCCATCTTGCAGGTCACAGACTACTTCTAGCAAGTTTTCAACGAATGGTTCTCTCATTGACATCAGCAATATGCACCATTTGAAGAAGACGCTGAGCTTCTACAGCTATCATTCTACGATTGCTTAGAACAAACGGTCGTCAGCTACTATTGTTACTCATCTTGTTTTTAAAGGCAATAATTTTAAAATACTGCATCTTTCCCAATAACAGAGATAAATACAGATTTAGTTGGGTTGAACTGAACTCTGATTCGTATGATTCTATCAATATCTTGGTTTGTGCAGTGCCCGATGATGTAGCGGCGATGACATTTTATTTTTTTTTGATTAGTTTAGAAATAATACTAATATCAAAATACTGTTCATCATTTGCCCGGGATCCCGGTATTAAAAACTCTTGACGAATGGTTACCAGGAATTAATTTCAAACTGGTTGGTTGAAATTGTTCGAAAATTGGTCGATTGCTGTGGATTGGACGACCTTCAACCGACTCTTGTTGATAGCAACTGGTTACAAAATAATTTCTTCCTTTGGGCTTAATGCATACTGTCGTTAGTTTTATTCAACTTCCATTAGCACCTTCCCATAAAGCAGCCAGACTTGCATGGTGTCAAGAACGGCAAGAGTAATTTCATCAGCGGAATAACATTGTCTTCAGTGATAAATCAAGATTTTGTTTGTGGGTGAAAGATGGTCGTAGACGACACCGACGGGAAAGATTGAATTGGGAATTCGTTCAAAGACGAAACACAGCCTTAATACTTGGGGTTATGGTTTGGGTGTGATATGTGCTGGTCAAAGGTCATCTTTTACGTTCATTTTAGTCATAGGTATTAAACGCCTTTCGTGTTGTGGTTACAAGAAGGTTCCTGGAGCAGATTGGATTGTAGATTTTGCCCTGGATTTTGCCTAGATTTTGCCCTACATAGTCAGCGAACTTGTTATCTATGGATTTAAGGTACCGACTGAGAATAGATACTCTGGTACTCTAATGTAACGTTGAATTGCGTTAGCTACGTGTTTTGAAAAATATTTGGAAATCAGTTCTGTATCTACTGCAGGAAAATTCTAGCAAGATCCTTCTCTAACCGTTCTGGGTTGTTTATTAACAGAGTTACAACTATGCAGGGTTTATCTGAATGATGTTCCTAAACATCATCGGCTCATCTGGGGAACTACATTTTTTGTCATTTTTTGAAAATTTTTTTCAGAATAAATATTCGCAGTTTATTCAATTCATTTTATTTCTATGTCAATAATAACTAAAATATTGTTTTGAGGGAAAGCTAACTTATTCCATTGAATTTTACATCAAACGTTGCTTTGGAAATGTTTTCACAGAAACAAAAAAAGATTTATCAATAAGAAAACACTGCACATCAATATATTCAGAAAACAGCCTCTTTTCAGAATTTAAAAACACAAAAGGTGACAAACGCTTGAAATTGACGATCTTGGAAAAAATTTTCTCATTTTCATGAAAATCAAAATGAAAATGATATTTATAGCTTAAGGCTTTTTTTGCGACACCCTGTATACAGATATTGCAAAAAATTAATATTAATAGAGATGCAATCAAATTAATTTTAGATCATTACTTGGCAACTGCAGCAACAAATGGTCATGTCTGTGTGTGGAATTTAACAAAATCTGGCAAAGCAATGCAAGAACAAGACTACCAAGAACATAAAAGAACTGTAAACAAAGTTAATTTCCATGCATCAGAACCAAATCGATTGATATCAGGTTCACAAGATGGTACAATGCGATATTTTGATATACGAACTAAAAGTGCAGTAGCAATTTTTTACAGGTAAATCTCGTTTCAATTGAACTAAATACTGGACATGAAAGCCTTCATACTTATACCTCATATTAAGCACAAAATTTTTACTGGCGCGTTATTTACAGACTGATTAATAATAGCACAAAGCGGGGATATGTAAAGGACCATAAATTAGGATTATTTGATCTTAAATTTTTAAAACATGGTTTTCTTAGTAATATATCACTAAAAAAAACAAATTTGGTATAAATTTTTAAAATACCAGGGGTATTAATTGGTAGCAACTTGAGATCAATTGAGGTAAATTGCCTTAAATCATCTTAATTTATTGTCTTTTACATATTTTGTTCTGTGTGGAATCTTAAGTGAATCACCCTGTATATTTAAATATTAGATTATAACATTAGAACTAACACATCAGTCAAAATAACTTGCTTGACAATTTTTTTAGTTACCAACTTATGTTTTGTAAAGATAGCTAAAAAAAAATAAATAAATGTTAATTTTGTTTTATTTATTACTTTTTTATTTAGTCATTAATCTTTATATTTTTTTAGTAACACTGAAAGTGTTAGAGATGTGCAATTTAGTCCTCAAGCGCCAACGACTTTCGCTGCAGTTTCCGAAAACGGAAACGTTCAAATTTGGGACGTCAGGCGACACGATAAATATCAGCAACAATTTACAGCACACAGCGGACCGGTCTTTGCTTGTGATTGGCATCCGGATACGTCCTGGTTGGCTACAGCAAGCCGAGATAAAACCATTAAGGTCTGGGACTTGGGTAGCTCAAAGACCACGTTGGAATACACAATACATACAATAGCTTCAATTGGACATATAAAATGGAGGCCTCAACGGAAATATCACATTGCCAGTTGTGCGCTGGTTATTGATTGTAGCGTAAATATTTGGGATGTAAGACGTCCTTATATACCATTTGCTGCGTTTAATGAACATAAAGATATTCCTAGTGGTGTTGTTTGGAGGGGTGATCCACAAATATTTTTAAGCACAGGAAGGGTAAATTTTTTTAAATACAGGATATTTTGAAACATCAGTTATATATTTGTAGGGGTAGATTACAATTAAAAATCTCTTTTAAAAATTTCTTTATTGTTAATCAGTTTTTCAAGTGTTACCAATAAAAGCGTATAAAACGACGAAATTCTTCAAATTTTGGTATTTACCTCGATATCTATAATCTGAGAGCAAACATACCACAGAGCAATATTGTTAAGAACAAAATTTGCTACAATTTTAGTTATTATTACCATTATGAGGAAAGGAGGCATTTTGAGACGTTTTTTAGAACACTTTTATTTCAATCATATTATAACTGCTTTGAATTAATTCATTCTTGCTACTCCTATAAATATTTAAACGTTGTTTTAAATTATTATTATTTAATTTTTAACAACAAATATTTTTAATTTAAGGATTGTACACTATATCAACATGCATTTAGAGATGCTACTCGACCAGCAAATAAAGCAAATCCACAAGGAATTTCACTCAATAATCAGGGAGAAATTATTTTCGCCTATAGAATACCAATAAATAATACATTTTCTAAACAACCTGGTTTGATCAGGTGAGAAAAAAATATAACTGTAAATATTTTCTTAGACTCTAACGTATCTCTACTGATTTCAATTAATAATTAATATGTCTATAAGGTACACTATTTATATCTAACTTTCTGTAATAATAAGAAAATGTTGCACTCTTTCTGTAAGTTGTTCCTTCATAATTTTCTTTATAGACTAAAATCACTATCGTCAATAGGAGATCCGTTGATAGCAAATGCGTGAGTACAGAGAAAACTAATAATAATAACGCACAGTTCTTTTCTAATGCTTATTTAAAAATGGGGTTTAAATCAGCTTTGTAACAGTAAACTTCCGCTTATTTTATTGATTTCTAACTGATTAAAATAATAATTTATTTATTTTCTTTAAGGAAGAGTTCCAATACTATCAGTAACGACCAATTTCATCAAGCCACCAGCGCCATTCATCAATTCAACATAGTTACATGTCAAGATCAACATTCATTTTATGATTTGGCTAAGAATTATATTTTAACTGGACGATCGTTCTCAGAAATTTGTGAACATAATTCTACAGTAGCTAAAGAATATGGAAAAAATAATGTAAGAATTCTTTGTATCAATTAATTTTGGTATTAAAATAAATTGATTTTAGGTGTCAATTGTATGGAGAATTATTAAAATAATGTATGGAGATGAATTTTATCCATCACCAGCGAATACTCCATTAACGAATAATAATGATAAATGTTTTTTGAAAATTGTTGGGTATCCTAATGATTATGTATCAGAAGACCAAAGATCAAAAGGTAATATGGGTTGAGTTAATTATTAGCACAATAAAAGTTTGATATAACAAGCTTATTAAATAATGAACTAGGTATTAAATCCCACAATTTAATACATACGTCGATATATTTAAATATAAATGTTAGCCCTCATAAATAGGGCCAACACCCCTACTATATGTGCCAAAAGTCAAGGCCCTTTAGCGATCAATGAAAAAATTGCGGTAAAGTTTATTATAATTAGTAAACATTTCTGCTTATTATATGTAAATTTGGACATTTTTTGGTTAGTGGTCTTTCTTTTATCACGAGTTATGTGAAAAAACTTACCGACAATCGCAAAAAATCGAATGTTTTTGCGATTGTCGGTAATTTTGTCCATTTTACATTTTTTCTTTCTCAAAAGCTATAAACAACATAAATTCAAATTTGAACTGGTGGTAACATGTATTCTTAATATGTGGCATATTTTATTTTATAGATATTCCATATAGTTTCACGGAAAATCGCGGTTTCGTAGGATGCGGTTATTTCGATACCAATCGGGCAATTTTCAACACGATTTTAACCAAAATATGTTCAAATAATGTCGTTTGCCGAATTCCGTAATAACATTTTCAAAATTAAGTCCCATTAATTTTTTTAAGAACGATTTTACTCTTAAAAATTGAGCCCTTTTTCACTTTATTCGTAAAACATATTTCATCATTTTCATTTTCAATTCATAAAACGAACACACGAAAATTTCTATATTACCAAATAATACGTGAAAAATCCCTCTGGTTACAATAAACTATACCCCATTTCCTTTTTTATCTTGCGGTTAAGTAGACAGTCTCTAAAGTGGGTGGCCTTGACATTTGGCACTGACAGTAGTTAAATTTTTAAAGTTGGTTTGGTTTCTAATGCTTAAATGTTTCTAGCTCTAATGTTAGTTTTTGCTGTAGTAGTTTTTTTTCATCTTTATGTTGTTGTAGTCATAGATTCAAAATATGAGGATATTCTTTCAACATATACTTCAAGTTTGAACAATTAATTTTTATGAAACTATAATTTTTGCTCTTTTGGGTGGATATATTCCAAAAGATAAAGTTCTACTAAATTTGATTTTACATAAATATCTTCAGAAACAACGAAAATAATTAATCAAACAACCTGTTGATATTATACAAATTTTATAAATGAACTGTTAATAATCTTCTTTTAACATAATTGGAAACATTTCTCAACTAACATAAAAATACACGAATTTTAAATTTTTGACAAGGTTGTAGACTCAACGTGATCTAACAATCCAGGATTGTCCTTAGTCCTAGATTGACACTCCAGGATGTTCTAGATTCAAGGTTGATAATTCAAGTTTGTGTAGAATTTAGGGTTAATAATCTAGGATTGTTTAGAATCTAGGTTTGACAATCCAGGATTGTCTAGAATTTGGAGTTAACAATCCAGGATTATCTAGAATCTAGGGTTGATAATCCAGGATTGTTTAGAACCTAGGATTAACAATCCAGGATTGCCTAGAATATTGGGTTAACAATCCAGGATTGTCCAGGATCTATGTTTGACAATCAAGGATAGTCTAGAATCTGGAGTCAACAATCTAGGATTGTCTAAAATCTAGAGTTGATAATCTAGGATTGTCTATAATCTAGGGTTGACTTGAGGATTATCTTGATCCAGGATGTCGTAAGTCCAGAGTTGATAATCGAGGATGTCCTAGGTCCAGCGATGACAATCTAGGATTGTCTTGGGTTCAGAGTTGACTATCCTGGATGTGCTAGGTCCAGGGTTGACAATCCTGGACCATCCCAGGCCCAGGGTTGACAATCCACGATGTCCTAGGTCCAGGGTTGACAATCCAGGATGCCTTAGGTCCAGGATTGTTTGAAATTTAGGGCTGACAATCCAGAATTGTCTAGAATCAAGGGTCGACAATCAAGAATTGTCTAGAAACTAGGCTTGTCTAGATTTTAGGCTTGACAATCCAAGTTCCTGGACCGTCCTAAGCCCAGGGCAATCTAGCAATACATTGACAATCTAGGATCTCAGGATCAGGTTTGATAATCCAGGATAGCCAAGGTCCAAAATTGTCTAGAATTTGAGGTTGAAAATCCAGGATTGTCTGGAATTTATACTTGACAATCCAGGATTGGCTAGAATCTAAGGTTAAAAATCCAGTTGACAATTCAGCATTGTCCTAGGTATAGGGGTGACAATTAAAGGATTATCCTAGGTATAAGGTTAAAAATCCAGGATTTTCCTAGGTCTAGGGTTAACAATCCATGATTGTCCTAGGTCTAGGGTTGACAATCCAGGACGTCGTAAGTCCAGAATTTATAATCCAAGTTGTTATAAATCCAGGGTTGACAATCCAGGATATCCTAGATCCAAGATTGTCTAGAATTTAGGGTTGATAATCCAGGATTGTCTGGAAACTAGACTTGACAATCCAGGATTGGCTAGAATCTAAGGTTGAAAATCCAGGATTGTTTAGAATCCAATGTTGACAATCTATGATTGTTTAGAATCTAGTGTTAACAATCCAACATTGCGCTAAGTATAGGGTTGACAATCCAGGATTGTCCTAGGTGTAGGGTTAGAAATCCAGAATTTTCCTAGGTCTAGGGTTGACAATCCAAGATGTCATAAATCCATGGTTTATAATCCAAAGTTGACAATCCAGGTTGTCTTAGGCCCAAGGTTGACAATCCAGGATTGTCTAGAATCTATGTTGAAAATCCAGGATTGTTTACAATCTAGTGTTGTCAATCCATGATTACCCTAGGTCTAAGGCTGACAATCCAGGATGTCGTAAGTCCAGGGTTGATAATAGAGGATGTCGTAAGTCCAGGGTTGATAATCCAGGATGTCGTAGGTGCAGGGTTGACGATCCAGGATTATCCTAGGTTCAGAGTTGACTATCCAGGATGCTATAAGTGCAGGGTTGACAATCCTGGATCGTCCTAGACCCAGGGTTGATAATCCAGGGTGTCCTAGGCCCAGAATTGATAATCCAGGGTGTCCTAGGCCCAGGTTTGATAATCCAGGATTGTTTAGTATCTAGAGTTGACAACCCAGATTTGTTTAGGATCTAGGGTTAACAATCCAGGATGTCGTAAGTCCTGGGTTTATAATCCAGATTGTCTTAAGTCCAGGGTTGACAATCCAGGATGTCCTAGGCCTTGAGTTGACAATCTAGGATTGTTTAGTATCTATGGTTAACAAACCTGGATTGTCTAGAATCTAGGGTTGACAATCCAGAATTGTCTGGAATCTAGGCTTGACAATCCAAGATTGTTTAGAATCCAGGGTTGACAATCTAGGATTGTTTAGAATCTAGTGTTGACAATCCAACATTGTGCTAAGTATAGGGTTTACAATACAGGATTGTCCTAGGTATAGGGTTAGAAATCCAGGATTTTCCTAGGTCTAGGGTTGAAAATCCAGGGTGTCGTAAATCCAGGGTTTATAATCCAAAGTTGACAATCCAGGATGTCTTAGGCCCAGGGTTAACAATCTAGAATTGTTTAGTATCTATGGTTGACAAACCTGGATTGTCTAGAATCTACGGTGGACAATCCAGGACTGTCTGGAATCTAGGCTTGACAATCCATGATTGTTTAGAATCTATGGTTGACAAACCAGGATTGTCTAAAATCTAAGTTGAAAATCCAATATTATTTAGAATCTAGTGTTGTCAAACCATGATTGTGCTAGGTCTAGGGCTGACAATGCAGTATGTCGTAAGTCCAGGGTTGATAATAGAGGATGTCGTAAGTCCAGGTTTGATAATCCAGGATGTCGTAGGTCCAGGGTTGACGATCCAGGATTATCCTATGTTCAGAGTTGACCAGAGTTCAGAGTTATCCAGGATGCTATAAGTGCAGATTTGATAATCCTGGATCGTCTTAGACGCAGAGTTGATAATCCAGGGTGTCCTAGGCCCAGAATTGATAATCCTGGGTGTCCTAGGCCCAGAGTTGATAATCCAGGATTGTTTAGTATCTAGGGTTGACAATACAGATTTGTTTAGGTTCTAGGATTAACAATCCAGGAAGTCGTAAGTCCTGGGTTGGTAATCCAGGATATTCTAGGTTCAGGGCTTTTTATTATGGTGGGGATTAGGAACTCTGTAAATAGACATCTAACCGAAGGTATGTAGCCAGATAGTAGCTGGTTAAAGAGAACTCCGACCGCCTAAAACCCTTCCCTATCTCTTCCCGGAACACTTCGCCCTTAGGGCATTGCTTCGAGAATAAAGTACAAATTTATATATTATCCAATGTTTATTTTCACCATTTCCAACTCTGTCTGAGAGCCTTTCATGGATTTCTTTAAACTTCCCAGGGTTGATTATCTAGGACTCTCCTAGGTCCAGGTATGACAATTCATGCCCTAGACTTACGGTTAACAATTCAGGATGTCCTAGGTCCTGGGTTGACAATCCATGATTATGCTAAGTCCAGGGAGGCGTGTTATGTCCAGAACTGATAATTCAAGATTGTCCTATGTCTAGGGATAATCCACGATTGTTCTAAGTCTAGAGCAGAGGTTCTCAGTCCAGAGGTAACTGGACCGATTGTACGTACTTGCATGGGTTAGAATGATAAATATATAATATTGAATAAGTGTTAGTTGGTGTACTGATGACCAAAGAACATACACTACGATCTGTGGAGGTGGGATTTTACCTTGACACATTTGTCTCACTTTTTTTTGTTTTCATATAACGAACTACTATAAATTATAAGATAAATTTGGGAAATAAATAAATGACTTCTATCAAGCTATAAAATTAATTTAATCAGGACCGGTTTCGATTAATAAGCCATCATCAGCTGAGTCTACAATGATATTAAATGTAAACAAGAAACCTCGAATAATTGACAAAACTAAAACTAAAAATAACATTGTAATATATAAGATTTGAAAGAACACCAACAGAAACTTGATTCAAATATATTCCAGCATCAAATTAAAGCCGGTCATAAAATTAATTTTAAAGGAGTTAAGCTTTTACATCAATGCAACAAGGGTCGTAAAATGGATCTACTAGAATATCGTGAAATCGATAAAAACAATAAAGACCCTAAAATAAATATTATACATAATCAGTTCAAAACTCCATCTCTTTTATTCCTGCCTTATTATATAATTTATTTTATGTCTGTTCTTCTTCGTGGTGTGTTTCTCGTGTTATTTTATCATTTTTAAAAATATTTATTAATTTTTGTTTAAATCTTTATTATATATCTGACAGAAAGTTATTTTATTTTCTATTTAGTTTTATCAATTATTAAAGATTTCTTGTTATCATTTAATATCATTATAGATTCAGCTGATTATGGCTTATTAGCCGAAATTGGTTCTGATTAAATTAATTTAATAGCGTCATAGAAGTCATTTATTTATTTCCCAAATTTATATTTATAATACGCAATATGGATTTTCAAGATAAGTTATAAGCTAGTAAATAAATAGGTATGTTGAGAAATACTATCGTGGATCCCCAAATGTTTTGTTTTCGCTGATGTGGACCTACTTTGGGAATTACTAGTCTAGAATGTGCAATCTATAATTATCCATGATTCACAATCCAGGATTGTCAGATATTGAATCTAGAACCTTGTAATAATAAAAATTAATTTGTAGGTGGAGGAGATGTTTCTGGATCGAAATACATAGGAGACGAAACAGAGGTAGATAGAGATCTCGTAGATTATGTTGGAGGATTTAATGGCTTTTCCGTTTACAATAATTTTCGTTTTGGTTTACCAAAAGGCGACTTTTCGTTTGGAGAAAACGAACTTGACAATGAATTAGATGCTCTTAGTTTAGGTAAAGACATAAACAATCCAAGATATTTCATTATCTTTTATATTCAAACATTATATTTAAATCAAATAGATTACCGAAATAGTCTACAAAATTCTCAACAATTGGGCCAACAGCAACAAGATTGGACGTTACCAAACGAAGCTTTTAATCTCCGGCATGAAATATCAGATCGTTCGCCTCCTCCTGAAAATTTACAAAATCATTATTCGCCGGACATTAATGATGAGTGTTTACAACCGGTTCAATATGAAGACCAAGTGCCCGGGTTGTTAACAGTATCGAAAACTGTTGAAAAATGTTTATGGGATCCAAGCAATACCGTTGTGGATGCTTTGAAATATCACGCTACGATGGGCGATATTCAAACGGCGGCTTGTGTTCTTATCGTTTTAGGGGATAGAAGAAAACATTTAAAGACACTTGATGATGTCACACAAGAACAATGGTTATTAGGTTATTTAGATATGTTGCATAGGTATCAATTATGGAATGTAGCTACACAAGTAAGTTAATGTCATTTTTCTATGCCTTTTTGCTCTAGAGACTCATGTTCAGAATCCATTTATTGTAGAAAAATGAATTTAATTTTAAAATTTGATTTTAAAGGTTATTAAGATTTCCTGGTTACCTTCAGTTAATTGCTTAAATCAACAGTCAACTAGGATAAACACAAATTGTAGTCAATGTGCAAAACCATTGCAAAGAACAGGGTGGTTGTGCGATCGTTGTCATACATCTGAACATAGTTTGTGTAGTGTGTGTCACCAAGTGGTAAAGGGACTTTACGCTTGGTGTCAAGGGTGTTCGCATGGTGGGCATTTAAAGCATATGCAAGAATGGATAGCAGCGAAAAAAGTGTGTCCAACAGGATGTGGTCATCAATGTGAATATAGATAAGCAACAATTTTTCTTTTATAATTTAGGTAAATATATTTATTTACAAATTTTGTTAAGCGATTTGTTTGATTGAAGTTGAAAACCTTTTTGATCCAGGTTTAACCTAAGTCTAAAGTTTACAATCTAGAATTATCCTTGGTTGATCCTTAACTATCCAGGATTGAAAATAAGTATAATTTCTGTACTTATTACAAGTTCTGTACCTATTCTAAAATGTTTACCATTTGGATTTTGTGATGTAAGTTTTTGAAAATGCAATAACTTTATTTAAACGCCATCTTTGTCATAACGACATATCTGATGATGACTGAAACTCAAAATATGTAAAGCAGTACTTGACTTAACTAGTTAAAATTACAATTTTTATAATACTCTTTTTGTGGATTTGGTCCACTATAAAACATAATTTGTTTTTTGGTTAATAATTGTAACATGCAGTGCACACGACATGGATAGTGATGTTGTTGTTAACAAAATTTAGTTATTAATAATTGTGTCATTCACAGCAATTGTGTTAATATAAATATTAATTTAAAACAAATTATTCTTTATTGTGGACAAAACCCACAAATTGGTGACCCCGACGTGATCAAAAATCGCTGACGTGATCAAAAATCCCCGACGTGATCAAAAATCCCCGACGTGATCAAAAATCCCCGACGTGATCAAAAATCCTCGACGTGATCAAAAATCTCCGACGTGATCAGAAACCCCCGTCGTGATCAGAAATCTCCGACGTGATCAAAAACCCCCGACGTGATCAGAAACCCTCGACGTGATCAGAAACCTGCGACGTTATAAGAAAACCTGCGACGTTATAAGAAAATCTGCGACGTTATAAGAAAACCTGCGACGTTATAAGAAAACCTGCGACGTGGTACCTGCCTCCGACGAAAATTTTGGAACCGACACCTGACACCTGAAATTGATTTTTAAAATTTACAGTCGTGTGCCGGTAAGTAGCCAATTTTCGTTCCTGTAAGGGTTAATATAAGGAGGAATCGAAAATTTTATCACATTTTTACACAATTTTAAATTTTTTTAAATAGCAAAACCGAATTAAAAAAAAGAAACAATCTTTTATTAAAAATGATAGATTCCGCTGATGATGACAATTTTACGTGTGAATTACAAAATATTTCGAAATTGAAATTACCACCATTTTGGCCTTCTAATCCCGACATATAGTTTCGGCAAGTAGAGGCACAGTTTGCATTAAATAGGATTAGCAATGAAAAAACCAAATTTAATGTTCTTTTGGCAAATTTACCCACTGAGATCATCTCCACCGTGGTTGATCTCATACAGAATCCTCCAGATACGAATCCATATTCTTCACTCAGAAGGTTACTAATTGAAAGATTGTCATTGAGTGAAGAAAAACGTCTGGACGATCTTCTGACAGGTTCTCAAATGGGAGATCAAAAACCATTAGATTTTTATCGAACGATGTTGACCACGGTTGGTGGTTCTCAGGTGGTCAGTCCAAATTTATTGTTGAAATTATGGCAAAGGAGACTTCCTCGTGTTGTTTTGGTGGCACTCCTCGCTTCTGGCAAAGAGGACGTGGTTGATATTCTTTCCGTTGCTGACAAGGTGTGGGAATCAATGAATTTGACGTCGACCTCAACACACCTCTCAGAAATTCAAAAACATTGCACTACAACAACACACGACGAATTACTGACATCAATTCAAAATCTGACATTAACCTGTCAAGCACTTGTGACCTCCATTTCACAACAACAACAGGACAACAGAACAAAAAATTTAGAAGACCAGATAAACTTTTTAACTACAAAATTTCAAAACATACCAACAAATACGTCAAAGAACTGTAATTGTAATTGTTTTCACAGTTCTAGAGATAGACATCGTTCTTCGTCACGACACTCGCGAAATAAGTCTAATTCTCCGAGTTATTCGACTATTTGTTGGTATCACCGCAAATTTGGAGATAACGCGGTTAAATGTGAAGGAATATCTTGTAAATTTTACAATTCCTTCACCGACAAAAACAAAAATTTCCCATCGACATCAAAAAAACTAGTAAAAGTTTCAAAAGAAAAAAAAAATTTTCCAAATTCAAAACTTTGACAAAAAGTCAACCTCAATTTTCGATAAATTCTGTCAATTCCCGACTATTCATTTTTGACAATCAAAATAACCTAAATTTTTTAATTGACACTGGAGCTGATATTTCGGTTCTACCTCACAAATTATATCCGAAACGTAACCAAGATACCAACCCAAACCTTTCTGCCGCTAATGGTACAACAATTGCTACATACGGTAAAAAACTACTTACTATTTCATTAAATCTAAGAAGGAATTTCCCATTCGTATTTACCATAGCTAATGTTAGTACCCCAATCATTGGTGCAGATTTCCTTCATGCATTTGGTATTTCGTGGATATTAAAAAGAAACGATTGGTAGACTCGAAAACTAATTTATTTTCAATCGGTTCCATTGTCAAAAACACCATTCCAACCCCTAAAATGTTTTCTTTTGAAACCAAATACACAACACTTACACAAATACAAAAATTTCCAAAATTAACTTCTACACCGGACTTTACAAAACCAGTTTACTTACCGTTTTGTCGTCCCCGACGTTTAGATGTGCCCAAACACAACATTGCAAAAAAAGAATTCGAACAGATGGTTGCATTAGGAATTTGCCGACCCTTCTTCTTCGTCTACAGCGTCGCCTCTTCACATGGTTCCTAAAAAAGATTCCAACGATTGGAGACCATGTGGGGATTACCGACAGCTCAACAACATCACAGTACCAGATCGTTATCCTCTTCCGCACATTCAAGATTCTAATCTACATTTACACAATTGTAAATTTTTTCAAAGTTAGATCTGGTAAGGGCTTATCACCAAATCCCTGTAGAAGAAGACGATATTCCTAAAACGGCTATCACTACACCGTATGGTCTGTTCGAATTCACAAGAATGCCTTTCGGTTTACGTAATGCTGCACAAACCTTTCAAAGGTTTATTAACGAAGTTCTTTCTGGTTTAGATTTCCTTTTCGTGTATCTAGATGATATTCCAGTAGCCAGTCACAATGAAGAAGAACATTATTTTCATTTACAACAATTATTTGAGAGGTTAAGCTCCTATAATATTAATATACAACCAACAAAATGTATTTTTGGAGTTTCAGATTTAAATTTCCTAGGTCATCAAATATCTGTTGATGGTATTCGCCCTTCGCAATCTAAGGTTAATGCCATAACTGAATTTCCCAAACCAATCATACTTAAACAGTTACAACGATTCTTAGGAATGATCAATTTTTTACCACAGATTCTTACCAAACATTTCAAACATTTTAGCTCCTTTACATCATTTATCAAAAACACTTTGTTCACAAAAACTTAAATCAATCATTTCTTGGACACATGATCACGACATTTCTTTCACTACAGCTAAAGAACTTTTATCAAAATCCGTTTCACTTGCACATCCATCACCACAAGCAACTCTTTCACTAACGACAGATGCCTCAAGTAAAGGCATAGGAGCAGTTTTATCGCAAACTATAGACAACAAAACAAAACCTTTAGCATTTTTTTCCCAAAAATTATCATCAAGCCAAATAAATTACTCAACTTTTGACAGAGAATTATTAACTATTTACTCTAGTATCAAATTCTTTAAACATTTTTTACATGGACATCAATTTATAGTTTATACTGATCACAAACCACTAATCAACACAATTTTTTCTAACACAGAAAAAACTCCACGTCAGACACGATATCTTAGTTACATAACACAATTCACATCAGATATCAGGTACATTGAAGGAGAATCAAACATTGTAGCGGACACGTTGTCCAGAACAAATATTGATTCTCTAAACTCACAATACCCTGACACACAAACTTTAAAAAACTTCCAACTTAATGACACAGAATGAACTCATTTACTAAATAAACAATACTCAAACTCACAAACTATTAAATAGAACCTTTCGCAACAATCAACATCACATTCAGATATAAAGCTTTGGTGGGACATTTCAACAAATAATCCTCGAATATACATTTTATATATTCATTTTACATATTCATTTTATTATAAACAATTTTCAACAAATTTCATAATTTAACACATCCAGGTATTCGCGCTACTATACACAGCATCAAAACACGATTCTTTTGGCCACACATGACAAAATACATTCAGTTATGGACAAAAACCTGTTTGCAATGTCAACAAACAAAAGTTTACAAACACACAAAATCTCATCTATTGGCAAAATTCCGATTCCAAAATTAAGATTTGATCACATTCACATTGATTTGGTCGGTCCTCTCACTCCGTCCCTTGGATGTTCATATGTGCTCACCGTAATAGATCGGTTCACACGTTGGCCAGAGGTTTTTCCTCTCAAAGATATTAATACTAATATAATTGCGGATACATTGTTTCGGCATTATTTCAGCCGATTTGGCATTCCTAGCACTATCACCCATGATCATGGGCGACAATTCGAATCAAAACTTTTCGCAAAATTTCACTCTTTTAGGAACGCGTTAAATTCATACATCCACCTTCCATCCCCAAAGCAACGGAATTTTAGAAAGATTTCACCGTTCCTTAAAAACAGCGATAACTGCCAGAGGTAACACTACGAGGTGGAACAATGATCTTCCCTTAGTTCTCCTTGGCCTCAGATCATCTCTTAAGGAAGATCTAGGTTGACGGTCCACCGAACTTGTATACGGTCAACCACTTAGACTTCCTGGAGAATTTTTTGTTAATTCTAAAAACCCTTCAGAAACTGATCCATTGCTGTCCAGTTTACGAGAAACATTCTCTTGTTTGAAACCTATAAATACAGCTTTTCATTCAAAACAAAAACCTTTTATTCATAAAGATTTATTTTCTTCAAAATTTGTTTTTGTCAAAATTAATGGGATTAGACCATCTTTAACACCAAGATACGAAGGGCCATTTAAGATAATAAAACAATTTCCGAAATATTTTGTAATTTTCAAAAACAACAAGGAATTGGCAATAAACATCGACAACCTTAAACCAGCATTTCTTTTAAACGAAAATTCAACATATCACCACAGCGAGATTAATTTTAAAATAAATAAAATTCAAAAGAAAGTTACTTTCAATTTTTAAATTTTAATTATTCTTTGATCACCATATTCTTCTTTTTATTAATCCTTATAGGAGGGGAAGTGGCTGTAGCATGCACACGACATGGATAGTGATGTTGTTGCTAACAAAATTTAGTTATTAATAATTGTGTCATTCACAGCAGAATTCACAGCAATTGTGTTAATATAAATATTAATTTAAAAACAAATTATTCTTTATTGTGGACAAAATCCACAAATTGAAGTGGCTGTAGCATGCTGTGCATACGACATGGATAGTGATGTTACTAACAAAATTTAGTTATTAATAATTGTGTCATTCACAGCAATTGTGTTAATATAAATATTAATTTAAAAACAAATTATTCTTTATTGTGGACCAAATCTACAATAATTATATTGTAGTTTTAGTGAACAGAATGCTACAGTCACTTCCCCTCCTATAAAGATTAATAAACAGGAATATGGTGATTAAAAAATTATAAAAGTTTAAAAATTGAAACTAACATTCTTTTGAATTTTAATTTTATTAGCATTTATTACCTCGCTGTGGTGACATCTTAACAGTAATAATAATTGTGGCTGTTGTAGACACAATATTTTTGTTAATAATCTTTTTTCTTGTAATTTTTACGTTGTTATCAAAACGAATTTTACTTCTATGTCTTATTTATTTATATTAATCTTTTTTTTTTAACGACAACTATATTTTTAAATTTAAAATAAATAAAATAATGAAAATGAAATGATGTAGACGGAATCCGCTACACTTATCCCCCCCTTAAAGAAAGAACGAAATCAAATTTAAATAATGAATCGAACTTTTTTGATTTTATTAATATCATTGATGGCAATAGAAACATCTTCTTTTAACCCTCCGTCTGTCGGGCGCGCTTTCTTAACACTTTCGATCGAGTGTGGTCTGTGGAGTTCAAAGTAGAAAAAACTCTAAAGGACGCCAACGTGTCCTCCAGTGCTAATTTCTCATAAATATGTTTTATATGATGCTTGTACTATATAATAGCCTAATACAGGGCCAATTCCAAACTCACGTTTTATGTTAATTTGATTTAAAGAAATTGCTTACAATTTAATCACATATTTTTCAAAATTTGGAAACAACAGGAAAAGAAAGTCGATCTATAATAATATTTATTTAAAAATGTATAAAGTATTATAAAAAATGTCTTAACTAAAGAATAATATTCTATGCACAAACTGGCGGGCTTCAAACTGTGGTCTCCATATTTCCCAAACAATCGTTGCAGCACGCTGTTATGTGCTCCATGCACAACCAACATTTACAAATTTTGCAAAAATAACGAGTTTTTCGTCTTTTGCAATATTTACAGTTTCCTCTTTTCCCTGGTTGTGGGTCTGGAATAATCTCCTCTTCAATACCTGAAAGCCTCAAGGCAGAAGAACGCACACTTTTGGTCAAGTGCTTATCAACGGCTCTTCTTTGCATGTTATTTTTCACTAACTCCATACCAAGATTTTTTTGAAACAGTCTGCGAGTTTTAGCAAAGTCACCATCTGGTATGTTGCCTTTGTAGATAACAAAAGCGTTAATTGCTGCTATATTGAGGAGGTTATAGAAAATTACCATTGGCCAACGCTTTGTGTTTCTTGCAACATTGTATGATGTGATCATTCGATCAACAACATCTAATCCACTTTTTATGCTATTATAGAAAGTAATTATTTCGGGCTTTTTTCGATCACCGGTAGCTTCATCGATATGATCGTCTCGGTGCATTGTTGAAACTACAAGCACATTCTTTCCTTTTTTGGGTATATATGAAGCTGCAGTCATATCATTACTAAATGCGAATAGCGAAAAATATACTTTCCTGTTTTTAACTTGTGTTATTTCAAGAGGTAGTTCTCTTCTAATGGCTCTAATTGTACCAACTACAGTAAGGCGGTACTCTCTTAGCAGTTTCTTTACAATTGAATATCCTGTGAACCAACGATCTATTGTAACATTTCTTCCTGATCCTAATAAATGTGAACACATTCTTTCAGTTACTGCAGCGGTAGAGTTGTCAGTTTTATATGGATCATTGGGTTGAACACCAGCGTAAATTTCTATGTGTGAAGTGAAAAATGTTTTGGCATCAACAACGGCGAAGACTTTCAATCCGTATTTGTTTGGTTTACTTGGAATGTACATTCGGAAACTGCACCTACCCCTAAAGGCAAGCAACATATCATCTAATGTTACATACTCGCCCACAGAATAAGTTTTCTTACAATTGTCGTTGAACTTGTCAACAATAGTACGAACTGCTGCTAGTTTGTCCATTTCTTTTCTTTGACCTCTAGTTGTGGTATCGTCTAAGCGAATGCATTTCAATAAGAAGACGAACCTCCGTTTTGCCATTGTAGCAGGAAATATCTCATATCCCATACCGTCTGATGACCAATACTCTGCTAGATGTGTCTTTGATCCATGATGGAGCCCAGCTAAATAAAGCAAACCCATCAGCGCTTGGATTTCTACAGAGTCGGTAGGTCTACACTCAGTCTTATCTTGGTATTTAACAGAAATTTTATCAATAAATAAATTAGTGTTTTCAACTACAATATCAATGCAGTTTCCAAACATGTACATCCAGCATTGAATGGGAGATAATGCGTCACGTCCTTCACCGATGACCCCCGGCAGGTGAGACACTATGTTTTCGTTGCGAGTTTTAATATTTCTAGGTGGGACAGCCTTTTTCCATTTAGTTCCATCTTTACCAAAAAAATACGAGCATCTATCACGAATCACGGGTTGTTCACCTTCATCATCCTCGCCGTCATCCTGATGCATAATATCTGCATCTTCATTTACGTTTTCCTGCTCGGTTTCTGTATCATGATCACTGATACTTACAAAATCTGGATCTGATATCGAACTATCGTCAGACTCTTCTATTTCACTGCCCGTGTTAATTTCTTTATACAGTTTATGTAATCATTCTCTCTCCTATCAAATAATAAATCATTTATTATTTTATCAAATCATATCAGAAAATTGTGTGATACTACTTACCTATTTGTAAGTATGCTATTTGTAGATTGCTAACTAGATATTTGATATTAGTTATAAATATTTTTTTATGCACTTTTCTATTCTCTATATTTGTAAAATAAATAACATATAACACAACGCCTCAAAATGGGGTTCAATAGTAAACTGGCGTGTCAACGATACGGTAACCGTATATACAGTAATTATTAAGGGAACTACCGAACTATATTGCGATCACTCCGAGGTATAGTTTTATAACTCTGTAATACCCCTACAAACGCATAGAGTTCCAACTGGAATACGATTCTTACAGATTAGATTACATCTGCGAATACTGTTACACATTTGATCAGGAAGGGTGGGTCTGTCAGGACAAAATATTATGTAGCGACTATTTGGAATTTTGAAAAACAGTTTTTTATAGCGAAAACAGTTGATATTCAGATACTTGAAAGGTACTGTGACCGTAGAAGTTTTGAACAAAATAATTTAAAAAATATTACACATAATCATTTTGTCTTGGACTCGTAGACCACGCTGACTGTCAGAACTTTATTATTTTTAAGAATTTTAAAATATTTTGCATTCATTTCTATTATAGGGTAGGGACCTTCAAATCTAGGAGTAAGAGACTGTTTAAGACCATTAATTTTAATAAAAACGAAATTTGTCTTAAAAAGTTCTTTATGCACAAACGGCTTTTGACTACCATGCGAAGTTGCTGGAATTGGTTTAAGGTCAGCGAATGATGAACGAAGATTTAAAAGAAAAGGTTCATGTTCTAGATTTTTATCGCTTTGAATAAAAAATTCTCCCGGAAGTTTAAGAGGCTGACCATAAACCAATTCTGCAGGTGAGCAACCTAAATCTTCTTTTAAGAACGGTCTTATGCCTAAAAGTATGAGCGGTAAATCGTAGTTCCATCGATTGGTGTTTCCCCGTGAAATCATAGTTGATTTAAGGGTTCTGTGGAACCTTTCAATCATTCCGTTAGTTTGTGGGTGATAAGGTGCGGTGTGTATGTGATGAGTGCCGAAAAGTGTTTGGAATTTGGTAATAGTACTAGGAATACCAAATCGGCTGAAATAATGTCGAAATAATTTATTTGCGGTGTATCGGCATTTATATTTTTCAGAGGAAATACCTCTGGCCATCGAGTAAAACGATCGATGACTGTGAGCATGTAAGTGCAACCAAGAGACGAAATTAATGGGTCAACAATATCTATATAAATATGATCGAATCGTGAATTAGGCATGGGAATTTGTTGAAAAGGTGTTTTTGTGTGTTTTTGAATTTTGGTACGTTGACATTGTAGACAGGTTTTTGTCCACAATTGGATGTCCTTTGACATGTGTGGCCAAAAGAATCTTGTTTTAATTGAGTGAAGAGTTGTTCGAAAACCTGAATGAATTAATGAATGAAAATTGTTGAAAATGTTTTGACGAAGATTTTGAGGTATATATATGCGTGGATTACTGAGAAATTTCACACCACAACTTGACGTTGTTTGGTTGAATGATTATTTGGTTGCGTGAGATGAATTTTAATGTCGTGAGTTATCGAAAGTTGTTTGTTTAGAAGATGATTTAGTTCTGTATCTGTAAATTGGTCCTGTTGTATCACTTCTGCATCATTATAATGCGTGGTGATAGGTTCGATATCAACTCTTGATAGAGTATCAGCTACTATGTTAGAATCACCTTTTATATAGCGAATATCTGAAGAATATTGTGCTATATAATTAAGATAACGTGAGTGGCGAGGAGATTTTTCAGTGGTTGAGAAAATAGTTGTAATTAACGGTTTGTGATCTGTATATATCGTAAATTCATGTCCATGCAGGAAATATTAAAAGAATTAAATTGAACTATATATAGCTAGTGAGACTGAGGAAATCTAATGTTGGCGTACCAAAAACACATTTAGATGTTTGAATATTTGTGTTGAAAGAGTTTAATCTTTCAAACAATTGTATAAGATGAGAACAGTGTTCAACTTCATTTTTGCTAGCCACAAGAATGTCATCAATGTATGCAAAAATAAAATTGAAATCTGATAGAATTTCATTTATGAATCGCTGAAACGTCTGTGCAGCATTTCTAAGACCGAATGGCATCCTAGTAAATTCAAATAGACCAAAAGGAGTAGTTATAGCAGTCTTATCGACATCTTTTTCTTCAACTGGAATTTGGTGATATTCTATATTATTTATGTTCACGTATTAATTACGTGAATGGTCGTTGCGACGTGGTTAGATCGTGCAACGTAAAATTTGAAAACGAGTTCACACGTCCGATTAGCGACTCCGCACCGCCTCATTAACAAACACTAAAGAAAAAGATTTCTTCGAGTTGAACATTAATTTAGCCGAGTTAAAATCGATCAAAAACAACGCGTTCCAACATTTATTGAGAAAATTGGATTTATCCGAAAATTCGATCGCGACAATCGATCAAGACGCTTTTGAGGATGTCTCTTATTCATTAATTTCGGCAAATTGCTCACGGTTTTGCGAAATCATTAACCGAAATTTCTAAAGCTTTTAAAATATTAATCAACATCGACGATTTAAATCTAAGTAATAACAAAATAAAAAAGTATCCCGGAAACCGCTTTCTACTCGATGAAAAAATTAAAACGACAACTATATTTTTAAATTTAAAATAAATGAAATAATGTAGACGAGATCCGCTACAATTATAATATAATTTATTGCTCCATCAATAACAACTACAAAGGAAAGTTTAATTGTAACAAAAAATTGGAAATAACAAAATTAGAAACAAAATTGAAATTGACATTATAATAATAATAATACTAGAATTTATTTCCATCCAAGCAACACAATAATAAATTGTACAAAAAAAATATATTAATAATTTAATTAATTATAAAATAAGAAAAGGAAAAAAAATAATGCATGGTGGAAAAAGGTACCAGGTTCAAATTACTACAAAATGTAGTATTTGTTCTTCCACCTAGCCCTATACAATAATTAACAAAATATAATAAAACAAGCAAATAAAAATAACAATAATAAAAAAAAAATACAAAAATCAAATAATAATCAAATAATTTTAACTTAAATGTAATCAATTCACTGGTCAAAAGAAAAGTACATCCCCTAGTCACTCATCCGACCCGCCATGATAGAAGCTTTTAATCTACGCTTAAATAGCTCAATAGATGTGCAATCTCTTGTCTGAAGAGTGATTTTGTTATAGATGTGAGTAATCTGGTAACTGAATGATCTTTTAAAAAATTCATGTTTGTGTGATGGAGGAGTTAAATTACCCCTGAACCGGAGATTCAATGTATGCACATCGGTTCTAAACGTTCTTTTCCGATACAGATAAGAAGGTTTACCATTAACAATTATAGTGTGAAACAGAGCAGCGGAGTGTAGCAATCTTCGATTACTAATTAATATAGCAATTGTATGGTGCGTATTCAGCAGAAAAAATAGCTGATCTTCCATATGCCCATAGTCGACCCAGTAATGATCGTACCAATGATAGAGCACCAGAAATTAAATTTTATCACGGAAATATAGCCGAAATTTCATATTCTTAACCAAGCCAGAAATTTGTTAATTGAGCCTGAAGCAGTTTTTTAAACATGACTAACTTAAGTGATGATATATTAAGTACAGCTATTTGTGGATCCTTCTCTCTTATGAGACGCAGGTGATAATGCTTCCTTAAATCTAATATTTAGATTATGTACGTCGGATCACCAGCGGATTTTATCAGGTAAGTAAGGAGGCACACCCGTAACAATTATTTTATAAAACAGAACGGTAGTATGCATAGTTCTTCGGTTATGCATGTTAAGCCAATTGAGTTCCTCCAGTTTATGACACATGATCTCTCCGTCTCAAGCCAAAAATCAAGCGTATACATGAATTCTGCAGCTGAGAAGGTAAGAACGAAGAGTACAGTGCATCAGCATAATTGAACTGGGACAGGACCAAAGAATCACACAGCACGATCTTCAGCTTTCGGAAAAGATAATGTCTCATGTTAAATAATTTTTTCATGTAAATAAAAGCCTTTTTTAGACATAAATTTACATGATCGCGAAAGCTCAAAGCCTCATCCAGCATAACTCCCAAATCTTTTGCTTTTTCCTTTAGCACTAAACGGTCTCCATTTAATGTTATCGCAATCTTATCCTTTACTCTATTTCTAAGCCTTCGTGGATCAAATACAATTATCTCCGTTTTATGACTATTAATTTGCAGTCCATGGAATAGTCTGCGATCGACGCCAAATCATTTTGAAGTTGGTCACATAGCTCATATAATTCTAAGTCACATATAATTTGTGAGGTAGAACCGAAATGTCAGGTCCAGTGTCATTTAAAAAATTTTGGTTATTTTGATAATCAAAAATGAATAGTTGGGAATTAACAGAATTTATCGAAAATTGAGGTTGACTTTTTGTCATAGTTTAGAATTTGGAAACATTTTATTTTTCTTTTGAAACCCTTTTAGTTTCTTGATGTCAATGGATAATTTTTATTTATGTCGGTGAAGGAATTGTAAAATTTGTAAGATATTCCCCACATTTAACTGCGTTATCTCCAAATTTGCGTTGATACCAACAAATAGTGGAAAAACTCGGAAAATTAGATTTATTTCGTGAGTGATGTGACGAAGAACGATACAGTTCTTCGACGTATTTGTTGGTATGTTTTGAAATTTTGTAGTCAAAAAGTTTATCTGGTTTTCTAAATTTTTTGTTCTGTTATCTGGTTGTTGTGAAATGGAAACCACTACTGCTTGACAGATTAACGTCAGATTTTGAATTGTTGTCAGTAATTCGTCGTGTGGTGGTGTGGTTGTGGTACGACGTCAAATAATTCCCACACCTTGCCAGCAACGAAAAGCGTAACTACAACGTCCTCGTTGCACGATGGCACTCTTCCAGAAGCGAGGAGTGCCACCGAAACACCACGAGAAAATGTCCTTTTCCACAATTTTAACAATAAATTTGGACTGACCACCGGGTAACCACCAACCGTGGTCAACATCGTTCAATAAAAATTTGACGGTTTTTGATCTCGCATTTGCGAACCTGACACAAGATCGTTCAGACGTGTTTTTTTCACTCAATGATAATCTTTCAATTAATAATTTTCTGAGTGAAGAATATGGATTTGTATCCGGAGGATTCTGTATGAGATCAACAATGGTGGGCAAATTTTCCAAAAGAACATTAAATTTGGTTTTTCACTAATCCAAGTTAACATAAACTGTGCTTCTAGAAGGCCAAAATGGTGGTAATTTCAATTTCAAAATATTTTGTAATTCGTGGGCAGTATTGTCACCATCAGCGCGGTCTATCATCTTTAATAAAAAATTGTCTAAAATTCGTTTAGATTTTTCTATTGAAGAAAATTAATTTTAATATTTGTTTTTGATAACTAAAAAATTGTAAAATTGAAGAAAATGTGGTAAAATTTTCGATTCCTTCTTATATTAATCTTTATAAGAATGAAAATTGGCTACTTATCAGCACATAAGTGTACATTTTGACAAGGTCTTGACGGTTGCGTGGTTGAGGGATTGTTTTTGACGTCTTAAATCAATTTGTTGGGACTGATTCGACTGGTTCAAAACTTGAGGCTAGTTTTCGTCCAGTGCAGGTTTCAAAAGATTTTTGTCAGGTGTAGGTTCCAACAATTTTCACGTCGGGTGCAGGTTTCAAAAAATATCATGTCGGCTGCAGGTATCACGTCGGCGTCACCAAATTATAGATTTAGTCCACAATAAAAAATAATTTGTGTTTTGGTTAATAATTATATTGTAGTTTTGGTGAACGTTACAAACCACAAATTCGAATTGAATGAATGACAGAATAAATAGATATACAGTGTCTCTGAAATGCGTGTACAACGGAAGGCCACAGATTGTTTGGCTCAAAAAGGTTGAAACTTTTTTGTCTCGTATAAGATTTTGATTACATTAGTGGTTAAGCCAGAAGATTAGATATCTACATACCTTTTTTTACGTCATTACAATTACAAAATCTTATCGTAATTGGTACTGATTTCTTTGGAAGGCATTAAAGTAAAAAGTCCTTACCTCTACAGTTGATTATGAACAAGAATTACGAGGAAAATTTATCTTAGCATTTAATTTCTGAAAATGAAATGATGTAAATAAAGGTTACAGCTGCACAAAAATTCCTTTTTTCTGGCTTAACTACTTATGTAATCAAATCTTATAAAAGACAAGAAAGTTTCAGAACTAAATGGGCTATCCAGAAATTATAATTATGTAAGCATCGCCTACTCAGAAGAAGAAATAAGGACTAATATTCGTTAAACACAAGGTTTTTCTATCATTTCCGTGTTTTTAAAACTTTATTCAAAACCATGGAGACGTTGATTGAATCTAGGAGCTCACTTCTCAAAATGGTTTCGATTCATTAACGTGTTCTCGAGTTATAAAAAATAAACAGATTTTTATTGTTGACTTAGAAGTCCTCTAGCGGCGAAACTAACCAACTTTGCTTTTAACTTTATTCTTCTTTACATACAGATAAGTTAACTTAATTCGACCTATTTCGAGCCAAGGAATCTGTGGTATTCCGTTGTACACGCATTTCAGAGACACCTGTATAGACAAAACGATATTTACACAAAATTTTAGATAAAATTATTTTATTACAAATTCAATAAGTAAATAAAGCATTATTTAATTCTTGCATATAAGACATAAATAATGTGTATAAATTTAAACAAAATAGCGTGTATAATAAGGCATGAATGTTTTCTTCGCACTTCTTTCCTAAAGCTACTTGATGATATCCCCTTTTTTCATGCTGTTGTTGGATTTCTGTGATTAGGATCCAACATAGCCTGGTATAGGGCTTGATCTATCATGATAACCGATCTGGCAGAAATTATGAACAATACATGTCTAAACCACTTTTATTAATGTTGTCGACTCATTTTTTGCGGTATTCGGCATTAACCTTTTTTTTTCTCACCAATGAAATATTTCTCTACACCCGGTGGAAATCCGTCTACACTGCTAATGTGTAAAATAATGATTCTTTCGCTGGCGCACCTTATGGTTTTTTTTATCCCCCCTCTATAACTATTAACTGTTTGAACATCACCACGATACTTTTTAAAACTGTCTATATTTTCAGAAGTTACCGTTTCCATCCATCCAAAACTTGTTGCGTAATTTGCCCCACACCAAGTTTCATCCGCATAAAAAATGTTCCATCCGGTCTTACGATAAATTAACAAAGAGTTTAAAAAATCTGCCCCGTGCGCGGCAATATTCGAGTGTTCCATTAATATTGATTTATTGTTCAATTTTTTATAAACAAAATTAAATTTTTTTAACCAACACAATCTCGAAGAAATCTGTGGAACACATACATTTCTCGGGCTGTAGGATATTTTTTAGCGCGGTAGTAATCAAAATATCAAAAGTAATCAAATTATATAAATAATTTGATCTAAAATTTTAAATATCGTTTTGTCTTTATATCGCGCGTAGATGGTAAGACGCCACGTTCCGTCTGAAGTGGTCGCCAACATCATCCCGCACCATCTTTGCAACTCCGCTCGGATTGGCTGAAACCCTCCTCTCCCCGCATGGCTTATTTCTGTTTCTTATCTAATTTATAATTCCATTAAATCGCTCATAAAAAATTAGGGAGATCTAATTTTGAAAAACTGATAACGGTGTCCGACAAGCAGCATTATGCAACACATTTTGCTAAAAATCGCGTTGAAATCCCCCCGTTGATTTTCAAAATAACCGCTTGTTACTAATCCGCAATTTTCTGCGAAACTATATGGAATATCGATAAAATAAAATATGCCCAACATACATAATATATAATTGATTACAATAAACTTTACCTTTTTTTTTATCGAGCGATTTCGAAAATATTGATCTTTAAAGTGAGGGGCCTTGGCCTGCGGCAAGGATAGTTGTACTTTGTTCGTTATAACGAGTTGTTCGCATTAACAGAGTGTGTGTGTATAAACGAGGTTTTACTGTATAAGGGCCACTTTTACCACCTCTTGATAAATTTATCTAACAGTTAAAAACCAGCTCATAGCCAATGAGAGCGTTTTGACTAAGATTATTATTTATATTAGTGATGCGACGAATAGTAGTTTGGCCGAATAACCGAATACCGAATATTCGGCAAAATTTTTGACCGAATATTCGGTGTAACGCTTAATCGGTATTTTATTCGTACCTTGGAAATAATACGGTAATTCCCCGATAATACTTGATACCTCTTGTCGTTCACTTCGCGTTGTTCAGTCTTCGAGAAACGATTATTGAGAGGGTGGTTTATTGAGATATAGTTGTAGTGAAATAAGAAGAGAAATAATGAATTCGTCAAGAAAATCAAAAGTTTGGTTATTTTTTAAAGATGATGAGGAGAATGAAAACAAAGCTCAATGTATAATGTGTAATGCGTTAATTTCAAGAGGAGGCAAGGGAAAATTGGCAACAACAAGTTCACTTATGTACCACATTAAAGGTACATCCTTATAAATAAAATAAAATGTATTTTATATATACAGATATATTCGATGTCTTTGATATATTCGATATATTCGAGGACTTATCTCACTCCCGTCATTTATTTCAGCAAAGCATCCCGAATCATACAAACAATTGAGTGGTCCAATTAAGAATCTACAACATGAAATATCGTCTGAAGCAGAATGTTCAAAAAAAATACAATCGAATACTAAAGATTGTTTTGCAAGCTCTTCTCAATGGGATCATGATGATATAAGAGCAAAAGAACTGCATTATGCCATTGCAGAAATGATAGTTATTGCCAATCAGCCATTATCAATTGTTGGAAATATTGGATTTGCCAAACTAATCAAAAAGTTAAAACCAAAATACACTATTCCGAGCCGAAAACATATTACTGATGTAGTAATTCCTGACATCTATAACCGAACCAAAAATGTTCTTAAATTGCAAATTACAGAAGCTGTGGTTATTTCGTGTACTACAGATATGTGGACAAACAACAACAACATGCAAAGTTTTATAAGTTTAATTGTTCATTGGATAACAAACGATTTTCTACAGAAACATAGTGTTTTGCAAATGAAACATTTTTCTGGACAGCACACAGGTGATAATATTCGAAAGGCGATATCAGGGATACTGACCTATTGGGATATACCAATGCAAAAAATTCATGTTATTTTACGTGATAATGGTGCAAATATAGTTAAAGGTCTTAACGAATCTACTTACACGCCCATCCCTTGCTTTATTCACACATTACAACTGGTGATAAACGACGCAATAAATATTCAGGAAAATATAGTTCAAATGATAACTGCGTCAAAACGCATTGTGACACACTTTCACCACTCCGAAAACGCCCAAGAAAAGCTGAAGAAACATCAACACGAACTAGGTTTGCCTGTTCATGAACTGACACAAGATGTTCGGACAAGGTGGAATAGTTCATACTATATACTTATATACTTATACGATTAGTTGAACAAAAGAGGGCAGTTACATTATATATTTCGGAAAATGAGGTAAAATTTGAAAACTTGTCGGTGATCCAATGGCAACTGTTAGAAGATTGTTTAATGCTTTTAAAGCCATTCGAAGAAGTTACAAAAATGGCAAGTTCTTCCATCGCAATAATATCTGAAGTGATTCCTAATATTAAAGCATTAATCAAATATTTAACAAAGCAGGAAGCCCGTTCAGGAAATGTCATTCAAATGCAAATTTGTTTAATGCTGGGATTACGAACAAGGTTCGCTGAAATAGAAAAGAATGCGTACTATTTTCTAGCGACACTATTAGATCCTCGATATCGGTTGCAATTTTTTTCACCCGAAAATATTTCTGAAATAAGACACTTTTTTTTTTAAACTCTTTGAAGGGATTTAAGCGATAGCACCGATGATGAAACTAATGACAACATCTGTACGAAAAATAAACAGCAACTCTGTTCTAATGCAGTAGATGAAGCTCATTGTACATTCTGGGACTGTTACAGAGAAATAGCGTCTTCTAATAAATATACTAAATATAGCGACAGAACAAGAAAAAATGATATTGCTCTTGAGCTGGATTCTTATTTATGCGGAGAAGTTTTGGGCAAAGAAGAGAATTCATTAGTTTGGTGGAAAAAGTGTAGCTTAAAATATCCGAAAATGAGCCAACTTGTTAAAATATATCTATCAGCACCTTCAAGTACAGTGTGCAGTGAACGACTATTCTCTCAAGCAAGTAGAATCTACGAGGATAGAAGAAATCGCTTACTGCCTGATAAAGTTGAACAATTAATATTTTTACATAATAATCTACCTCTAATGAATTATGAATATTAAAGAGCAGAATACACTTTATCTCTTAACAGAATACATTTTTTAATTGCTTACTTTTTTTCAGCACATAAGTGTACATTTTGACAAGGTCTTGACGGTTGCGTGGCTGAGGGATTGTTTTTGACGTCTTAAATCAATTTGTTGGGACTGATTCGACTAGTTCAGAACTTGAGGTTAGTTTTCGTCCAGTGCAGGTTTCAAAAGATTTTCGTCAGGTGTAGGTTCCAACAATTTTCATCAGGAGCAGGTTCAAAAAAATATCACGTTGGTTGCAGGTTTCAAAAAAATTTCACGTCGGGTGCAGGTTTCAAAAAATATTACGTCGGCTGCAGGTATCACGTCGGCGTCACCAAATTATAGATTTAGTCCACAATAAAAAATAATTTGTGTTTTGGTTAATAATTATATTGTAGTGTTAGAGAACGTTACAAACCACAAATTCGAATTGAATGAATGACAGAATAAATAGATATACAGTGTCTCTGAAATGCGTGTACAACGGAAGGCCACAGATTCCTTGGCTCAAAAAGGTCGAAACTTTTTTGTCTCTTATAAGATTTTGATTACATTAGTGGTTAAGCCAGAAGATTAGATATCTACATACCTTTTTTACGTCATTACAATTACAAAATCTTATCGTAATTGGTACTGATTTCTTTGGAAGGCATTGAAGTAAAAAGTCCTTACCTCTACAGTTGATTATGAACAAGAATTACGAGGAAAATTTATCTTAGCATTTAATTTCTGAAAATGAAATGATGTAAATAAAGGTTACAGCTATACAAAAATTCCTTTTTTCTGGCTTAACTACTTATGTAATCAAATCTTATAAAAGACAAGAAAGTTTTAGAACTAAATGGGCTATCCACAAATTATAATTATGTAAGCATCGCCTACTCAGAAAAGGAAATAAGGATAAATATTCGCTAAACACATGGTTTTTCTGTCATTTCCGTGTTTTTAAAACTTTATTCAAAACCATAGAGACGTTGATTGAATCTAGGAGCTCACTTCTCAAAAATGGTTTCGATTCATTAACGTGTTCTCGAGTTATAAAAAATAAACAAATTTTTATTGCTAACTTTGAAGTCCTCTAGCGGCGAAACGAAGCAACTTTACTTTTAACTTTATTCTTCTTTACATATAGATAAGTTAACTTAATTCGACCTATTTCGAGCCAAGGAATCTGTGGTATTCCGTTGTACACGCATTTCAGAGACACCTGTATAGACAAAACGATATTTACACAAAATTTTAGATAAAATTATTTTATTACAAATTCAATAAGTAAATAAAGCATTATTTAATTCTTGTATATAAGACATAAATAATGCATATAAATTTAAATAAAATAGCCTGTATAATAAGGAATGAATGTTTTCTTCGCACTTCTTTCCTAAAGCTACTTGATGATATCCCCTTTTTCCATGCTGCTGTTGAGATTAGGATCCAACATAGTCGGGTATGGGGCTTGATCTATCATGATAACCGATCTTGCAGGAATTATGAACAATACATGTCTGAACCACTTTTCTTAATGTTGTCGACTCATTTTTTGCGGTATTCGGCATTAACCTTTTTTTTCTCACCAATGAAATATTTCCCTACACCCGGTGGAAATCCGTCTACACTGCTAATGTGTAAAATAATGATTCTTTCGCCGACGCACCTTATGGTTTTTTATCCCTCCTCTATAACCATTATCTGTTTGAACATCACCACGATACTTTTTAAAACTGTCTATATTTTCAGAAGTTACCGTTTCCATCCATCCAAAACTTGTTGCGTGATTTGCTCCACACCAAGTTTCATCCGCATAAAAAATGTTCCATCCGGTCTTACGATAAATTAACAAAGAGTTTAAAAAATCTGCCCCGTGTGCGGCAATATTCGAGTGTTCCATTAATATTGATTTATTGTTCAATTTTTTATAAACAAAATTTAATTTTTTTAACCAACACAATCTCAAAGAAATCTGTGGAACACATACATATTTCGGGCTGTAGGAAATTTTTTAGCGCGGTAGTAATCAAAATATCAAAAGTAAACAAATTATATAAATAATTTTATCTAAAATTTTAAATATCGTTTTGTCTATATATCACGCGTAGACGGTAAGACGCCACGCTCCGTCTGAGGTGGTCGCCAACATCATCCGACACCATCTTTGCAACTCCGCTCGGATTGGCTGAAACCCTCCTCTCCCCGCATGGCTTATTTCTGTTTCTTATCTAATTTATAATTCCATTAAATCGCTCATAAAAAATTAGGGAGATCTAATTTTGAAAAACTGATAACGGTGTCCGACAAGCAGCATTATTCAACACATTTTGCTAAAAATCGCGTTGAAATCCCCCCGTTGATTTTCAAAATAACCGCTTGTTACTAATCCGCAGTTTTCCGCGAAACTATATGGAATATCGATAAAATAAAATATGCTCAACATACATAATATATAATTGATTACAATAAACTTTACCTTTTTTTTATCGAGCGATTTCGAAAATATTGATCTTTAAAGTGAGGGGCCTTGGCCTGCGGCAAGGATAGTTGTACTTTGTTCGTTATAACGAGTTGTTCGCGTTAACAGAGTGTGTGTGTATAAACGAGGTTTTACTATATAAGGGCCACTTTTACAACCTCTTGATAAATTTATCTAACAGTTAAAAACCAGCTCATAGCCAATGAGAGCGTTTTGACTAAGATTATTATTTATATTAGTGATGCGACGAATAGTAGTTTGGCCGAATAACCGAATACCGAATATTCGGTGTAACGCTTAATCGGTATTTTATTCGTACCTTGGAAATAATACGGTAATTCCCCGATAATACTTGATACCTCTTGTCGTTCACTTCGCGTTGTTCAGTCTTCGAGAAACGATTATTGAGAGGGTGGTTTATTGAGATATAGTTGTAGTGAAATAAGAAGAGAAATAATGAATTCGTCAAGAAAATCAAAAGTTTGGTTATTTTTTAAAGATGATGAGGAGAATGAAAACAAAGCTCAATGTATAATGTGTAATGCGTTAATTTCAAGAGGAGGCAAGGGAAAATTGGCAACAACAAGTTCACTTATGTACCACATTAAAGGTACATCCTTATAAATAAAATAAAATGTATTTTATATACACAGATATATTCGATATCTTTGATATATTCGATATATTCGAGGACTTATCTCACTCCCGTCATTTATTTCAGCAAAGCATCCCGAATCATACAAACAATTGAGTGGTCCAATTAAGAATCTACAACATGAAATATCGTCTGAAGCAGAATGTTCAAAAAAAATACAATCGAATATTAAAGATTGTTTTGCAAGCTCTTCTCAATGGGATCATGATGATATAAGAGCAAAAGAACTGCATTATGCCATTGCAGAAATGATTGTTATTGCCAATCAGCCATTATCAATTGTTGGAAATATTGGATTTGCCGAACTAATCAAAAAGTTAAAACCAAAATACACTATTCCGAGCCGAAAACATATTACTGATGTAGTAATTCCTGACATCTATAACCGAACCAAAAATGTTCTTAAATTGCAAATTACAGAAGCTGTGGTTATTTCGTGTACTACAGATATGTGGACAAATAACAACAACATGCAAAGTTTTATAAGTTTAATTGTTCATTGGATAACAAACGATTTTCTACAGAAACATAGTGTTTTGCAAATGAAACATTTTTCTGAACAGCACACAGGTGATAATATTCGAAAGGCGATATCAGGGATACTGACCTATTGGGATATACCAATAGAAAAAATTCATGTTATTTTACGTGATAATGGTGCAAATATAGTTAAAGGTCTTAACGAATCTACTTACAAGCCCATCCCTTGCTTTATTCACACATTACAACTGGTGATAAACGACGCAATAAATATTCAGGAAAATATAGTTCAAATGATAACTGCGTCAAAACGCATTGTGACACACTTTCACCACTCCGAAAACGCCCAAGAAAAGCTGAAGAAACATCAACACGAACTAGGTTTGCCTGTTCATGAACTGAAACAAGATGTTCGGACAAGGTGGAATAGTTCATACTATATGCTTGTCCGATTAGTTGAACAAAAGAGGGCAGTTACATTATATATTTCGGAAAATGAGGTAAAATTTGAAAACTTGTCGGTGATCCAATGGCAACTGTTAGAAGATTGTTTAATGCTTTTAAAGCCATTCGAAGAAGTTACAAAAATGGCAAGTTCTTCCATCGCAATAATATCTGAAGTGATTCCTAATATTAAAGCATTAATCAAATATTTAACAAAGCAGGAAGCCCGTTCAGGAAATGTCATTCAAATGCAAATTTGTTTAATGCAGGGATTACGAACAAGGTTCGCTGAAATAGAAAAGAATGCGTACTATTTTCTAGCGACACAATTAGATCCTCGATATCGGTTGCAATTTTTTTCACCCGAAAATATTTCTGAAATAAGACAAACTTTTTTTTTGAAACTCTTCGAAGGGATTTAAGCGATAGCACCGATGATGAAACTAATGACAACATCTGTACGAAAAATAAACAGCAACTCTGTTCAAATGCAGTAGATGAAGCTCATTGTACATTCTGGGATTGTTGCAGAGAAATAGCGTCTTCTAATAAATATACTAAATATAGCGACAGAACAAGAAAAAATGATATTGCTCTTGAGCTGGATTCTTATTTATGCGGAGAAGTTTTGGGCAAAGAAGAGAATCCATTAGTTTGGTGGAAAAAGTGTAGCTTAAAATATCCGAAAATGAGCCAACTTGTTAAAATATATCTAATAGCACCTTCAAGTACAGTGTGCAGTGAATGACTATTCTCTCAAGCAAGTAGAATCTACGAGGAAAGAAGAAATCGCTTACTGCCTGATAAAGTTGAACAATTAGTATTTTTACATAATAATCTACCTCTAATTAATTATGAATATCAAAGAGCAGAATATACTTTATCTCTTAACAGAATAAATTTTTTAATTGCTTACTTTTTATCAGCACATAAGTGTACATTTTGACAAGGTCTTGACGGTTGCGTGGCTGAGGGATTGTTTTTGACGTCTTAAATCAATTTGTTGGGACTGATTCGACTGGTTCAAAACTTGAGGCTAGTTTTCGTCCAGTGCAGGTTTCAAAAGATTTTCGTCAGGTGTAGGTTCCAACAATTTTCATCAGGAGCAGGTTCAAAAAAATATTACGTCGGCTGCAGGTATCACGTCGGCGTCACCAAATTATAGATTTAGTCCACAATAAAAAATAATTTGTGTTTTGGTTAATAATTATATTGTAGTTTTAGTGAACGTTACAAACCACAAATTCGAATTGAATGAATGACAGAATAAATAGATATACAGTGTCTCTGAAATGCGTGTACAACGGAAGGCCACAGATTCCTTGGCTCAAAAAGGTCGAAACTTTTTTGTCTCTTATAAGATTTTGATTACATTAGTGGTTAAGCCAGAAGATTAGATATCTACATACCTTTTTTTACGTCATTACAATTACAAAATCTTATCGTAATTGGTACTGATTTCTTTGGAAGGCATTGAAGTAAAAAGTCCTTACCTCTACAGTTGATTATGAACAAGAATTACGAGGAAAATTTATCTTAGCATTTAATTTCTGAAAATGAAATGATGTAAATAAAGGTTACAGCTACACAAAAATTCCTTTTTTCTGGCTTAACTACTTATGTAATCAAATCTTATAAAAGACAAGAAAATTTTAGACTTAAATGGGCTATCCAGAAATTATAATTATGTAAGCATCGCCTACTCAGAAAAGGAAATAAGGATAAATATTCGCTAAACACATGGTTTTTCTGTCATTTCCGTGTTTTTAAAACTTTATTCAAAACCATAGAGACGTTGATTGAATCTAGGAGCTCACTTCTCAAAAATGGTTTCGATTCATTAACGTGTTCTCGAGTTATAAAAAATAAACAAATTTTTATTGCTAACTTTGAAGTCCCCTAGCGGCGAAACGAAGCAACTTTACTTTTAACTTTATTCTTCTTTACATATAGATAAGTTAACTTAATTCGACCTATTTCGAGCCAAGGAATCTGTGGTATTCCGTTGTACACGCATTTCAGAGACACCTGTATAGACAAAACGATATTTACACAAAACCTTAAATAAAATTATTTTATTACAAATTCAATAAGTAAATAAAGCATTATTTAATTCTTGTATATAAGACATAAATAATGCATATAAATTTAAACAAAATAGCGTGTATAATAAGGAATGAATGTTTTCTTCGCACTTCTTTCCTAAAGCTACTTGATGATATCCCCTTTTTCCATGCTGTTGTTGGATTTCTGAGATTAGGATCCAACATAGTCTGGTATGGGGCTTGATCTATCATGATAACCGACAAACTTTTTTTTTGAAACTCTTGGAAGGGATTTAAGCGATAGCACCGATGATGAAACTAATGACAACATCTATACGAAAAATAAACAGCAACTCTGTTCAAATGCAGTAGATGAAGCTCATTGTACATTCTGGGACTGTTACAGAGAAATAGCGTCTTCTAATAAATATATTAAATATAGCGACAGAACAAGAAAAAATGATATTGCTCTTGAGCTGGATTCTTATTTATGCGGAGAAGTTTTGGGCAAAGAAGAGAATTCATTAGTTTGGTGGAAAAAGTGTAGCTTAAAATATCCGAAAATGAGCCAACTTGTTAAAATATATCTATCAGCACCTTCAAGTACAGTGTGCAGTGAACGACTATTCTCTCAAGCAAGTAGAATCTACGAGGAAAGAAGAAATCGCTTACTGCCTGATAAAGTTGAACAATTAATATTTTTACATAATAATCTACCTCTAATTAATTATGAATATTAAAGAGCAGAATACACTTTATCTCTTAACAGAATACATTTTTTTAATAGCTTACTGTAGAGTCGCATTAGAAAATGTTGCATGTTGTCTTATACATTATGTATTCTGTTACCAGTAAATCAGTAATTAGATCAAATCATCATACAATATGAATGTTGATTTTTATTTAAGACGATTGTGTTAGAGTTTATTTCTTTTAATAAAATAAGAAAAGTAAACAAATTGATATTTATTTAAGGCATATAAATGTAAAAACGAATATTCGGTAATAGAACCTAATATTCGGCTGAACACCAAATAGCAAAAATAGGGCCGAATAGGCCGAATACCGAATAATTATTCGGCTTCGGTCGCATCACTAATTTATATATAGACTAAGACTATTATAAAAACTATAATTTCTGTACTTACTTTATTACAGGATCTAGAGTTACTCTAAATTTTTTATCATTTGTATTTTGTGATGTTAAATATAACAAGTGCAATTTTATTTAATCACTAAAAATAAAATTTGTCAATGATACTTCTGATGATGACTGAATAATTTCGAACGAGGTTTTTATAATGATCTTTCTAAATTGAAAAACCATTTGGTTAATAGGGAAAAAGAAGTAAAACATTTGTTTTAATAAATAAATACGTCTATTTATCAAACATTATCTAATGACAATAATATTTACATGTGATTTAACTATAGATAAAATTTATAAATCTAAAATGTAATTCTTTTTTTCTAACATAAGTTAATGGCACATGTATTCTAAAAAGTGTGAAAGAAAATCGGATAGTTTCCTTTCTTTTTTTGAATTTATTTTTTTCTTTATTTACATGGAGATAATGTTCACAGCCATTCAATCGACAAAATCACTGACCCTCCAACAAAAACCGTATGTTCAGCTCGGTTCTCTCTGCTAGCACTGATTGAATAAACTCTTCACATTGCTGCTAATCAGATACCAGCAGATGAAAATTGATTAAGATTGATACAATAATAAGACATTGACATTGCATATAGATTAAGATAGTTTTGTGCAATATAGTTTTTATTATTTTTTTTGTTACTAGTATTGTTATATTCTTATAACTTGTACCATACATTTTCGAGACAATGATATGACTAACGTTGATATAATTCGACAAGAAACATAATGTGATTGTCTATTTATCAACACATGAAAATTATTTTTTTGAGAATACAGTTTATTCAAAATTTGAATCACTGTACTCAAACATATTCTAGACTTGAATGCACAAAACATCACACATGTTGCGATATAAATGCATACACTAGATTTTGATTTACACACAAAAGGTACATTATTAAAGACAAATATTCATGTAACACGTCAAACATTTAATTTTTAAAATTTAAAAAAAATACGACTGATTAAACAATGCTTTCCTTTTCTAATTGTATGCTGTTATAATCGTTTAAAACAGTGTTGCTGGCCTTTATTCCATTTCCATTAAAGAATCCGAAAATCCAACTTTTTATCGAGTGTCTAGGTGGATTCTTTTTGCTTGGCCTATCACTAGGGATCTGTTCTCCAATTGTGCGAAGAGATTCCAGTGATTTCCATCGTTTTGACGCCAATTCATCAGTAATCTCATCTATACCACTGCCAACCCTTTTTCTTTGTACTATCGTTGGATTCATTCCTCTGGAATTTAATAATGGTTCTTCCACATCATCCATTGAACTGGTATTTTGCTCGGTTAAACCAAACATATTACCATTGGCGAAATTATTATTTACAAGCCTATTGGTTGGAATAGCAATAATTTGAATATCACCACATTTTTCACAATTCTCTTCCAAAGACTTTGTACTACGTTTCGAATCGGTTCTTCTACCAGAAAAAAGAAACGGTCTTTTAATTACTGGTAATATATCCAAAGATTTTGATTCGCGAACTTTTGGTATTATTTGGCTTTTGCAAGGTTCATCACAACTTGATGCTATACTTGATAAAACTCTTCGCGTTCTTAAACCTCTTCTATTCGTCTCTAATTCATTAGCATCTATTACTTGGCTTCCAAACGTTGAATTTATTGTTTGTTTGGAGGTAGCGTCGGGAACGTGCAAAACGTGACGTGTCGATCTATTCCTTACCAAGAGTGGTGAAGGATTATGAAGTGTTGAACAACTTTCCACTTCCACACTTGTGCCTCTAGGTACACTCGACTGTCTTCGACTATTTAACCCCAAGCAACCGCCACATAAGGAGGCTTGTCTTGACTCATTATTTAATTTTGGACTACCCCGTTTTGGTTTGCAAAACAAAGGTAGGCATTCTTCAAGATCGCGCTCATCCCTCCTTTGTATGGCATTCTCCGTCGCGCCAACTAACCAATAAGTCAAAACTGCTCCTTTACCTTTCATGTTGACCAAACCTCGTTCTTCAACGATGTAACCCCCCAATTTATCTAAAGCCTCTTTACATTGCCCGCTTATGTGAATCTTAAGAGGTTCCCCATTACTTTCCATTCTTGAAGCGGTGTTAACGGTATCTCCAAATAAGCAATACCTAGGCATTGTTAATCCAACAACTCCAGCAACGACGGGACCTAAAAATTCCGTTTTAAATCAAAATTGGAGTTATTAAATCGTCCAAAATTACCTGTGTGAATTCCGATGCGTAGTTTAACAGTTTCGTTAGGTCGATGAGGTATTCTGTGATCTCGCACATGTGATAAAAGATCGAGAGCCATGGATGCTATTTCTCCCGTATGATTAGCGTTATTTCGAACTGGAAGGCCTGAAACCTAAGATGTAACTTAAGTATGTAAGTTCTAAGAGAACGAAATTATTACTTACCACCATGTAAGCATCACCTATCGTTTCTACTTTATAAACGTCATAGCCCCTGATAATTCTATCAAATACTGTGTAGAGATCATTTAAAAAGTTAACGACCTAAAAAAAATTGATTAAAATACTTTAATTTACATCAAAATCGATTTGCGTTACTTGTAATGGAGTACTTTCAGCTGACATTGCAGTAAAACCAACTATATCACTGAAATAAATTGTAACCATATCAAACCATTCGGGTTCTATACCGCAACCAGCTGTTAGTTTCTCCGCGACGGGCCTAATAAAAAAAATTGTCAATTAAAATGATTAAAAATAATTTTATGATGATTACTTTGGTAACATTCTATGAAGCAAATCGACAGTTTTCATTTTCTCCTCATTTAACAATCTAGTTCGCTCTTGTACTAAATCCTCTAAATGAATTGCATATGTAACCATCATTTCCATCATTTGATCCATAATATTTTTCCTAAACATTCAAAAAATTAAAACCGAGAAACTAACACTATCGAAGATACGCACTTTCCTTCCTTCATTTTTTTCAATCTGATTCGAATTTGCGTAAAATCCGGCCTCAGATCTGGATCTTCCGCCCAACAATCTTTGATACATTGTAATATATATTCTTCGTCGCCAAATTCTTTTTCTTCTAAAAGTTTTAAGTTCGGTCTAAACGGAGGTTCATCGCCCGGAATTCGTTTTATTGAATCTATAATTTCTGTAAAAACAAATATTTTATGAAAATGTTATTAATGTTGTAAGTGTGATGGATTTCATTGATCGTGTTAATTGAGTTAAAATTAGAACCAACATTAAAAGCTTTTAAGTTTTGCTTTTGAAAAAAATGTTTGACGTTCGTAAATTTCTGGCAGAACATTTTTGTTGCGTATCCAAAATTGAATTGGGTTGTGAGTTCGTGTTATAAGCCAGGTTTCTAAATATTGCCTTACAGTCACAGCTGTGCTCGTCCTTGGTCAAATTATGACCAAATGTCTTTTCACCATCGATTTTGTTAGTTACAGTTTCAATTGTCTGTATTTCAACTGTCTCACTTTGCAAAATAGAATATATTTCATTAAAATTTTTTTTAATCTGGGATCTAAAAACGTTGGTTTTAAAGAAAGTGAATTTGATTTCTAAGATAGCTAGTTGCTTTTTAACATCATCTTATAGAGTTAACAACATGGTTGTATATTTCTCGCCTGACGATAGCAACAAAAATCCCAGCAACAAATTTTTACTCTTGATTTTCTATCTACTTTACAAGCCGATATCTTCGTTGTCTTTAGAGATAGCGAAATAATAAAGACACCACTAGAAAATCCGATCTTTTTTCATCTAAACCCGGGTTTTGTCCTGTCGATATTTCTATATCCACCACAGAAAAAAATAAAGCATACCGCCGCGTTCCGAATACACCTCAAAATTGTCAAATTTTAAGCCCGTGTGCACCCGTTATGAAACGAATTAAAAAAAAACTTTATCAATTTAGGAAGAACACACCTTGGGCTATCTAAATTCAGGTTTTTGTCCGGTCAATATCCACGTCCATCAATAACCACGTCTACCAAAATTCACACATTATAAACAACCCTGCATAGAGTACATAGTAATCATCATATTGACTTTCTCTTGGAAACTTCCTTACATAATACGAACAGAACGGTGAAATCACATTCTACTTAAAGGAAATTTTCTGCCCTTTATATATTCGTATACAACTTTCATAGATCACAAGTTTGCACAAGCATTTTCTACCCCAAAAACTGCGTAAACTGTCTAAAATTGTTTAAGGTGTCATAACTTTCTTATATGACACGTATAAAACTCTGAGACCAAATAGAATCTATAGGAAATTTTCTGCTCTTTACAGTGGTGATAACATTCGTACATCAAAAGCTTGCATAAGCATTTTCCACCACAAAAAAAGCGAAAACCGCATAAAATTGCCGTAAACAACTGTTTATGGTATCATCAACTTTCTTATGTAATACGAGCAAACCACCAAATTATGTTTTCACAAAAAAAATTAATTAGTAAGGTACAAATAATTTAAACACTGCATCCAACTCTTTATGCAAAGCATCCTATTCAACGTGCTATGTATGTGAAGGTAGTTTCTATTTAAATTTGGACGAAGCACAATATTTACAAAATGATGACAAAACTTTAAATTATTTAATGCATTTTAAATTACTTATGCATTAAACGCATTTTGTTAAAAGAAAAAATAAAGACAGTAAATTTTACTTGCACATTAAATATTGAAAAAAATTTGGAAGATCTACGCTTATTGTGCTCATCCATTTTGTAAGAAAAAATGTATAATAAAATATAATAAATTTACTTATTACTTTTAATTTAAATAAGTTATAAGTAATATAAATTACAAGTAATTACATCAAAATATCTTAAGAATTCGATTTTTAATCATTAAGAGAATTTTAGATTTATGAAATGCTACAAGTTTAGGTCGATTTCAAAACTTGATAGCTCAAAAACAAATTGAGATACTCATGGATGGATTTGTTTTCGGAAAAGGCCCACTTTCCGTTATAAATTACAAAAATTTCATCAAAATATCTTAAGAATTCGATTTTTTACAATTTTCAAAAATGATTAAAGATATATTTAATTTTATGAAATGTCACAAATTTAGGATTAGCTTAAAATTTGATATCTCAAAAACGAATTGAGATACTGATGCATGGATTTGTTCTCGGAAAAGTATATAATTTTCTTTATAAATCATTAAAGAATCATTAAGATATCTTAAGAATTCCATTTCTCACGATTTTGCAAAAATAATTCAAGAAATTTTTAATTTTATGAAATGTCATCAATTTTGGATAAGGTCAAAGGTTGATATTTCGAAAACAAGTTGAGATAATCATAGCTGGATTTTTTACGAGTTTTCAAAAATGATTAAAGAAATTTTTAATTCTATGAAATGTCGCAAATTTAGGATGAGTTCAAAACTTGATATCTCAAAAACGAATTGAGATATTCATGCATTCTTTATAAATTATCAAAAATCATTAAGATATCTAAGAATACGATATTTTACGATTTTGTAAAACAATTAAGGGAAATTTTTAATTTTATGAAATGTTACAAATTTAGGGCGAGTTTAAATTTAAAAAATTGATATTTCGAAAACGAATTGAGATACTCGTGCATGGATTTGTTTTCGAGAAAGTATATACTTTTCTTTATAAATCACAAAAAAAAAATCATCAAGTTTACTTAAGAATTCGATTTTTTACGATTATTCAAAAATCATTAAGGGAATTTTAATTTTATGAAATGCTACAAGTTTAGGTCGATTTCAAAACATTATAGCTCAAAAACAAATTGAGATATTCATGGATGGATTTGTTTTCGGAAAAGTGCGCACTTTCGTTTATAAAAAACAAAAATTTCATCAAGATATCTTAAGAATTCGAATATACGTTTTTTCAAAAATGATTAAAGAAACTTTTAATTTTATGAAATGTCACAAATTTAGGATGACCTCAAAACTTGATATCTCAAAAACAAATTCAGATACTCGTGCATTAATTTGTTCTCGGAAAAGTATACCCTTTTCTTTATAAAACATTAAAAAATCATTACAATATCTTAGGAATTCGATTTTTACGAATTTGCAGAAATAATTAAGGAAATTTTTTATTTTATGAAATGTCACAAATTTAGGATGATCTCAAAACTTGATATCTCGAAAACGAATTGAGATACTCATGCATTCTTTATAAATCATCAAAAAATCATTAAGATATCTAAGAATACGATATTTTACGATTTTGTAAAACAATTAAGGGAAATTTTTAATTTTATGAAATGTCACAAATTTAGGATGATCTCAAAACGTGATATCTCGAAAACGAGTTGAGATACTCATGCATTCTTCATAAATCATCAAAAAATCATTAAGATATCTAAGAATACGATATTTTACGATTTTGTAAAACAATTAAGGGAAATTTTTAATTTTATGAAATGTCACAAATTTAGAATGATCTCAAAACTTGATATCTCGAAAACGAGTTGAGATACTCATGCATTCTTCATAAATCATCAAAAAATCATTAAGATATCTAAGAATACAATATTTTACGATTTTGTAAAACAATTAAGGGAAATTTTTAATTTTATGAAATGTCACAAATTTAGGATGATCTCAAAACTTGATATCTCGAAAACGAGTTGAGATACTCATGCATTCTTTATAAATCATCAAAAAATCATTAAGATATCAAAGAATACGATATTTTACGATTTTGTAAAACAATTAAGGGAAATTTTTAATTTTATGAAATGTCACAAATTTAGGATGATCTCAAAACTTGATATCTCGAAAACGAGTTGAGATACTCATGCATTCTTTATAAGTCATCAAAAAATCATTAAGATATCTAAGAATACGATATTTTACGATTTTGTAAAACAATTAAGGGAAATTTTTAATTTTATGAAATGTCACAAATTTAGGGCGAGTTTAAAAATTGATATTTCGAAAACGAATTGAGATACTCGTGCATGGATTTTTTTTTTCGAGAAAGTATACACTTTTCTTTATAAATCACAAAAAAAATCATCAAGTTTACTTAAGAATTCGATTTTTTACGATTATTCAAAAATCATTAAGGGAATTTTAATTTTATGAAATGCTACAAGTTTAGGTCGATTTCAAAACATTATAGATCAAAAACAAATTGAGATATTCATGGATGGATTTGTTTTTGGAAAAGTGCGCACTTTTGTTCATAAAAAACAAAAATTTCATCAAGATATCTTAAGAATTCGATTTTTTACGTTTTTTCAAAAATGATTAAAGAAACTTTTAATTTTATGAAATGTCACAAATTTAGGATGAGCTCAAAACTTGATATCTCAAAAACAAATTCAGATACTCATGCATGAATTTGTTCTCGGAAAAGTATACCCTTTTCTTTATAAATCATTAAAAAATCATTAAGATATCTTAGGAATTCGATTTTTAGGATTTTGCAGAAATAATTAAGGAAATTTTTAATTTTATGAAATGTCACAAATTTAGGATGATCTCAAAACTTGATATCTCGAAAACGAGTTGAGATACTTATAAATGAATTTATTTTCGGAAAATTGCGCACTTTTCTTTATAGATCACAAAAATGTCATCGAGATTACTTAAGAATTTGAGAGAGAGAGAAACAAAATTCATTTATGCCAACAGTAACATAATATATAGTGTACAAAAAAAATATTATTAATAATTAACGAAAACTTTTAATTTTATGAAATATTATAAATTTAGAATGAGTTTAAAACTTGAGATCTCAAAAACGAATTGAGATACTCATGCATTGATTTGTTCACATCACAAATAATTTCATGAAGATATCTTAAGAATTCGACTTTTTAAAAATGATTAAGGAAATTTTAAACTTTATGCAATCATCCTAAATTAGAAATTTAGGATGAGTTCACGACTTGGTATCTCAAGAAATAATCGATAAAATTTTTGCATGGATTTCTTCTCGGAAAAGTGTACGCTTTCCTTTATAAATTACAAAAATATCATCAAGATATCCTAAGAATTCGATTTTTTACAATTTTTCAAAAATGATTAAGGAAAATTTTTAATTTTATGAAATATTACAAACTTAGATTGAATTCAAGACTTGATATCTCAAAAACGAATTGAGATACTCATAGGTGAATTTATTCGCGGAAAAGGACACACTTTCCTTTACAATTCACAAAAAATTTCGTCAAGATATCATAAGAATTCAATTTTTTAAGATTTTTCATAAATGATGAAGGACTTTTTTAATTTTATGAAATGTCACAAATTTAGGATAAGTTCAAAATTTAATTTCTCAAAAACGAATTGAGTTTAACTCGGAAAACAGCGCGAAATAAATTCTGAAATGAATTCTAAATGATTTTTTAATATTATTTAAATTTGTTTAAATTGTAAAAAGAGAATTAGGTTATTCTCTTTTTACACACATTTTTTGTGTGAAATTTGTGATCCATTTGATATGATTCGCGAATCATGGGGTGGGAAGCACTGCTTTAGACACACTATTTATATATAGAAAACTATCAGAAGTAAATTGTTTGACTGAATGAATTTATTCGAATAAATCATTTCTTAAATCTGGCAGTTTCGGATGAAAGATTACAACCTTCTTCAGAAACTGATCGAAGTGGATTTGTTTTGAACATTTTTTTCAAAAGACGCATTGAAAAACCCGAAAGCTTTTAATATTCGTTCATAAGTTAACCCTTTTGTTTCACGTATTAATGTTTTTCTAAATACCTTTTGGCTCCAAGCAAGATCCACGAAACGGTGGAGATCTCCTCCCAATCAATTCATAAAGGATAATTGCAAACGCGTAAACATCGCCTTTTTGCGTACCATGTATATACGTACTTGGATGTCTCAATAATTCTGGTGCTTTCCAAAATAAACCTAAAGAAAACTTTTTTAAAAATTTTTGTTATGCCAATTTAAAATAAAATCGTTTACCTCTATAATGTTGATGATCACCTATACTCCCTACATCACTTTCTGATAGTTGTCTTAATTCTGCTAATCCGAAATCAGCAACTTGCAAAACCCAACGACTAGTTACGACACAATTCGAAGATTTTAAGTTACCATGTATTTCTAACACAGAATTGTGCAGATACAACATGCCCTATGATGATTCAAAATAAATTAAAAAAAAACTCGAGTGTTAATAAGAATAATACCTTAATGAGATCATGGGCAAGCGAAGCAATAAACATCCTGTTTAGTTCAATGTCATCATTTTCTATAATATCCTGCAAAATAGTAGTAAATTGGGCGATAATTTTAAATGAATGAAAATCGGTCACTTACATATAAACTTCCTTTGGCGCAATAGTCAGTGACTAGTAAAATTGACGTATTGTCGATACAGGCTCCTATAAACGAATTGACGTTATCGTGTCGAAGTTCCCTTAACAATCGCATTTTCTTCATATCATCTCTTGAAAACGTTATGTTCCTCGAAAACGAAAGTTTTTTAATCCGCACGGTTACCCCTTTTAATAAAACTGTGGCTGCAAATGGTTGAACACCAGCCCTACTCCCGAACGAAGTCATACTAATGCTTCCTATACTAGTCTAGAAATTTAAAGAATAAAAATTAAATGAGTCTATTAAAAAATGAATCGTGACTTACACGACTGGGAGATCCGACAGGATCGTAATATCCAGATAAGTGGCGTGCATCTATCTTCCATAACAATCCTTCAATTTCCTGTTCGATCTTCCACTTTCGATAGATGCTCACTGTAATGACCACAGCGCAGAAAAGCATCGCACCTAACACGGCAGCTGACACAATGCTTGTTTTGAAGCTGTCGCTTTTCTTCGCGCATAATTCTTTGTTAAAACCGCAACTTGGTTCATCTGGAGGCACTTTACCTTTCAACCATAGAATTGGTTTCGTTTTTGTCAGCTGGTATTGCTATATTGAAAAAAAAACACGTTGATAAGTACCCTTAAGATGTCATACAGCCGGTATGATATTTATTGAGCCAAATTTCTTGGAATACCACTACGTAGAATTCTTAGAAACGATAATATCAGACATCGTGAAAGTAATTGCGCGGTTTTTATAATTATAAAAAAAATAAAACAGGGCGATAATTTAAATAATTTTTTTTTGGTTTGTTAGAAAATTGACGTTATATTTTTTATAACTTAATTTTTCGTAATAAAAGTTTTCTACAAATCCATTAAGGCTGTAGTCTCACGATCACAAAGTTTCTGAGGGGCGCAGGAGACGGACGTCCGGAAGCAAGAAGGCTGGCCTTATTTTTCGATATGCCCGGCCCCTTATAGATAATGAACAATAGACTTTTGGATGTCTCGGTCTGTTTACATTATAGAAAAAGACGGGAATGGTATGTGGTGTTTTCATCATTAAAAGACAAACTCAATTTTTAAAATTCTATATAAAACGGGATATAATATTGTAATTAAAAATACTGATAATAACAAATATTGTTAATATTTTTACTGACTTGTACAAGATGGTTCATATTTGATGTCCGAATATTTCATGCTCTCTTTTTTAGAAAAAAATCGAATGCTGAAAATCTGAAAGCGCTATCATCTTTTGTTTTTCCGCTTTTGAATTTCCAAAAGTGAAAAATATCGTAAAACCAGCAACTGCTATTATCTTGGTTATTATTATTAGTAGAGTATTATAATTAAGATATTATATGGACACTTTTTTACGGAGATTTTGAGATATTATAACAATTTTAGATTTGTTAGAATGGAAACAGGCGCTGATTTACGGCTTATTGAATTTGTTATTTGTTTCTGATTTCAAAAAAATAGGGATTGATAGCTCTATATCTTATTGTTTTGGAATATAGCTAAAAATAAACTATTATAAAATATTCAGGCACCACCATTTAGTGTTATTTAATGTAAATAGTTTATTAACAATAATAAAAAAAGTAAAAATAGTAATTTAACAATAAAAACTAATTATATGAATTTTTGCATTTTTTAGAGCACTATCACATCATTCTTCGACAACATCTAGTGACGGCTAGTTGCTTGATTTAATTTTTTTATTGATATATTACTAACCATTTTACTTCAAACAAAATTTTGAAATAGTGCTCAAAAACAGCTATAAAAAATGCTCAAATCCATCACCACAAAATTATTGATTTTTTATGTTAAATTACTATTTTTTACGTTAATAAAATATTTACGCTTAATAGCACTTGTTGGCGGTATTTGAAAATTTTATAAAAAAGCTTATTTTTAGCTTTATTCTGAAACAATAAGAAATATACCTGTCGAACCTTATATTTTTAGAATCAAAAAAAAAATAACAAATTTAATAAGCTAAAACTCAAGCAAAAGAAATGTTTCAACTACACCATCAAATTCTTCGTAAAAAGTGTCCATATAATGTCTTAGTTATAATACTCTACCAATAATAATAACCAAGATAATTGCAGTTGCTAGTTTTACGATATTTTCACTTTTCGCGTCTAGCGGAGAAACAAAAGACGATAGCGCTTTGAGGTTTTCAGCATTAGATTTTTCTTTCAAAAAGAGAGCATGACATATATGCTACTTTTTATCTAACTCTTCTAGTTTTCGAGATAGCCTATTCGGACCTCGAATTTGAACTACCCTGTACACAGTTGTAAAACTTACAACAAAATAATACAAATTGCAACATGTAATTGTCCTTGAAATTGAAAGTAATAATCATCTATTGAAAACTATTTAATTATTTATAAGTTTATGAAACTTAATAATTTCTGTTGCTGTTGCCGCTCATGGCGTTAATTTTCTTACCTAATAGGGACATTAAAATTCACGCAAGAAATCCTCCTCTATTGCCCATCTTCTGCGTCAGCTAACATAAGTAAAATTCTATCTTTGCAATAAACAAACCAGACGGTAAAACATTTACATGTAGTTCGTTGGCAAGCTGTTGCTTAGCAATAGGTTTTTTAAATATATTATATTGCTAATGTGTGATGAAGACTGGTTATATGACAAGATTCTATCATACTGAAAATTGTTATTAATATTACTATTTTTACGAGAATTAAAAATTTAAACATATCGGGTGTGTCTTAAAAGTGGCTCACCCCCATATTTTTTTTATTATGAAAGATATCACAAAACCATTTGGAATGCATAATTAGGCTGTTAGAGCGGATTATTACAATATGAATTTGTTGTCTTTGGACTTCCGGTTATACCGGATGTAAGTACTAATTTCGCTATTTTTGTAAATCTGAAAATTTTTCTTCAGGTAGTCATCTCATATAACATTTTAAACTTAAAAAAAAATATTTTCGTCATTTTTTTAAAATCATATATGAAATAAATTAGCAAATAAAATAATAAATTATCAAATAAATGATTTTTTTCACAAAATGATTTATTTTGTATCCTAGTAATCAATTTTTCTGGCGTAATTATGCATTCTAAATGGTTTTCTTGTATCACTAATAATAAAAAAGTATGGTGATGAGACACTTTTGAGGAACACCCGGTATATTCTGCATTTTTAAAAAAATTTCTTAAAATGGTGTTAGTAACAATTTCTGATGTAAACGGATCAAGACCCCAAATATAACATTCATTCCATCAAGTGTTCGCCTAGAACACATTTTTTTATTTTTGTTGGGGACCGGCGTTTTAGTTTTTCGAAAATATTTATGCATGCAAACACATAATAAGGCTCACATACAATATTATAATGTTCTTTGAATGGTTTATTTATTCATAAGATCGCCCTAAGGGAATCTTCAAAGACTTCGTCTAAAATTAATCTACAACCCAATCCTTAGAAATATTTTAAAATGTTTATAGGCTGTATAACAAAAACATTCCAAACTGTAATTCTGTTATTTCGATTTGCATGAACCAAGCATCAAAGAAATGGTTTCATGAATTGTATGCTACAAATAATTTTTGTCCCGCACCATCTTCATTTTCCTGCGTATATTATCTTTTGTTTTAGAAATTTTTATTTTTGACTCCATTGATGTTCAACAATACAAAAACAACTTTAATTTAAATATTTTTAAATATTACCGTAAAGTAATTGTAGTATGCCATGGAATAGGATAAAAAATAACGCCCAATGCTGGGAACAAGCATTAAATGTTATTTTAATTAATTTCGAAACAAAGCACTTAAAATCTGTGACTAGCTCAACCACTCTTAAATCGTAACTATTTTAATAAAAATTTAAGTGTATTACGGAATTAAATGATATTTTTAGTATGTTTCTTTAAACTTCCTATAATGTTTTTGAAGATTTAGTTGTAAATTAATTTTAAATAAACTCACTGAAGATGTCATAGGGACGAAACTAGTCAAACGAACATATAAAACAAAGTGAACCAACATAGAATAAAATATTTTAATCGAACCTGATTATATGTACTAGTATAATGGATTTATTCAACATTACATTTTAAAAGCCATAATAATTCTATAAAATCAACTTTCAAAAAAAGGAAATAAGTTGTAAGTAATTTAAAATAAAATCTGTATTTTTTGTAGTTAAAATAGGATAAGATCGGCGAAGATGTAATGTAAATAAACAAAAATTGTTTGGCCACACCATTCGTCCTTTGTAGGGGGCGCTAAATTGGAATTAGCAAAGAAATTGAATATTCTTACCGTAGGAAATTTCAATTTATCTCATTTATACCGAAAAATTTCAAAAAAGTTTATATATAAAAAGTAACCACAAAATTACTATCTACGGCACTAAGGTCTTTGTTTCGAAAATTTCCTTAATTTTTTTCTTAATCTCCGTTATTATCAACAATTATCTAAACATCTCACCGTGCGGCCCTAGAGTTCGTCATTGTAGACATTTTTTATTTGAAACATTTTTGGCTATATCAAACGGTAAACAAGTTCTATTGGAATCAAATTTTAAACCCTGAGACTACAGCCTTAATCAGATTAATATTCGGCGTGTAAATATCAAGAGCTGCTCTCAGAGAATAGAACGTATACTGATATTTTCTTTTTTGTGAATTTTGGCTCAAGAATTTTCGTACCGATTGTATACAGGATGGATATATGTATAATGTTTAAACAAGTGACAAAAACTCACTCACTGGTATTCCATTAGCATTTCCCTTGAAAATTGCTACCGGGCGCATTTGCCACGAACAATTAAGAGTTTTCGACAAAGAGATATCATCGTCGAATAATTCGGTTAAAGCCAAAAGGGAAAAGTTTCCTTCTGAATCGCCATTGTGATCAATTCTTACAGTCACCCCCGAAATACCTAAAATTTTTAATAATATTAGATATCATCAAACTCTACAGTGAAAAAAACAAAACCTACTGGAATACGATTCGAAACTGATAACCTTTTTAATAATACTCATACCGTCTTTTCCAATTTTATCAATTTTTTCATCATCCAAATTTGTAACATTTTGCAGCAATTCGTGCAATGCTCTCGCATACAACATTACAGAATCGTACAAATACGCCGCATAAATCGAAACAAACTGAAAGAAATTCCTTTTTTGAATCAATTTTGGATACGGGAATAAAATATTTTCGTACTCACCACAGCGGAGTTGAATATGTCCGGTACAACAAAGTTAAACGGTTCTTTTAAGTTGTATTTTCTAACGGCGGCTGTAAAGTTTTCATAACCGTCTGAGATTCCTGTAGGTACAATAACCAGTAAAGATTGGGCTCGTTTTCTAAAATCTTTATCGATTTCTTCGCATTCGCCTTTATTTAAAAGAAAATCGTGGCCTAAGAAAAAAAAATTAATACTAATTATGAAATAAAAAAGTGTACTTCTTACTCCAAAGGTATTTATAAGTTTCTTTAGCGGAATAAGTGTTCACATCAACATATATAACCATATAATCACCATCATCAAATAATTGTGCTTGTTGCATCATTGTCATCATTTGAAGTAAAGCTGTTGTACCTCCAAGATAAACGTACACTATAAATAAGTTACGTTTGAGAATTATAAGATTTTGTCGAATTTTCGTTTGATTAAGACTTACGGCGAGTTCTATGTCGGGTTTTCGTAATAAGTTCGTTGAAGAACGACGTTTCGCAACACTTAAGCATCTTTTCACAACAATGATCATCAATCGCTTCATAATCATTTATGGTCATATTATTGGCCAATGCTTCCTTTTTAAGTGACTTAGCGACCGTTTCCCAAGACTTTTGATAGATTATTGTAAATTTTTTCCAATTATAATAAGAAAGAAGAGATAGCACCGATTTTGTGACCTGTAAAGAAAATTAATTATTTAATCTCGATCTAAAAGACAACATATTTTTGTGTCATATTATTAATTGTGCGCGTTAAAATTAGTCATATCCCGTATTAATTCATTGTATCGAGATTTCGTTGTATTTTGAATTTAAATTGGAGGAAACAAACAGATTAATTAGAAGTTAAAATTGTGCAGAGTAAGGTGCACCTTCACACGGTCGGTCGTAGATCTAAAAATAGCCAGAGGTCGCTAAGATATATTTATAATTGCTTTTCAATCTTTACGACCTGCAGTATTTTTAGAACACAATCGCAACACGTGGTCGACAACCGGCTGCGTGAGTATGTAATTTTTCACGGTTCCGTGCACCGATCTGTTTGGCTAAAAACTTTACGATTTAGGTAACTCAACCTCGTCGTGCTTCGTACCTGAGTATCCGGTGGTTCAGTTCTTGCAAATGTTTCCACTGCCGATGCTTGAGCATCCGAACATTTCTAAAAAAATAAAGATAAACAAAGAATATTTTTTTTTATTTTAATAATCGAACTTACATAACTGAACATAGGAATGTTTCTTGATCTAGATAGAATGGCTTCCACGTGGCAAGAGGCTTCTGGTCCAAAAAAGGCGGCAACTCCTTCACAAATCATTTTGGATATTGCACTGGCAGATTCAATTGTATCACCTCTTGTGTCATGGTATTTTAATTTTAACGTGACGTTAGGAAGAAAAGTTTCGTTGCGGTTTATCTAAAAACAAATTTCAACTATTAAACACCTACGTAGTTTATTTTCATGTTTTTATTAGCCAATTTAAAATTCGATTCGGTCCACAAACACGGACTTATAAAACCTAAAAATAGCCATTACGAAAAAGAATTAATTTTTTATTTTTAATTTTTTTTATATCAAGTAACAAGTAATCTTGGTTACACCACTGTGTTAATTTCATTGTATTTTTAAATAATAATAGCTATAGAGATGTGATGGTGTTGTAAACAAGGCGATTCTCAAAATAGTCATGCGCTTTAGCAATATAAATAAATACGGGCTTGTTTCATTAACACGGTTACGTTAAAACGTATTATACGGTAATTTTTCTAGTGATATTCAGCTATTTTATAAAATAAGATTATTTGATCTATTAATTTACCCTTAATATCTAACAAATTAATTAAGAATCATGAGATTTTTTAAAGTTGCTAAATAAAAAATTATAAAAAATATTGTGTTTTGATGAAGTAAAGATTAGATTAAATAATATCTCTCATTCTAGAATTATTGCTCGATGTAAATAAACAAATTTCTAGAAAAACAAACTTATTTACTTACTAACAAATAAAATCATCATGAACCTTTTTTCGTCATATATGTCATTAAACATTGTTTGTATAACACCATCTTCATCTATAATAATTACGGTCTGCGGAAATCATAAACTTTTCCCACTCAAGGAGAGAAATACATTTGTCGAATATACAAGGATTACATTACATTAAGTTTTCAAATTAAAGAAATAACAACTACTAAGGAAAGAGTAACTATTTATTGTTAATTAAATTGTATTTCTTTGGGAGTGCCGTAATCCTTTGATTGCGATTTCGTTGAGCCAATGCTATAAATTAATGCTTATAGAAATTAAATTAGCATTTTTTTATACGCATTTCAAATGTATTTTTGATGTCTATTTAATGGATGTTATTGTACACTTGATAGGATAATAAGAAAAAAGATAATTAATAATTAAATCCACAAGTACTTAACTTTTAAGATTTTAACTTTGTTTTCAGTGTCGTAAAGAGATGATTCGTTTACGTTAAAAAATAGTTTACTTAAAAAAATACTACTATTTATTATTGAACAAGAAAATATTTCTATAAATATTATTACATCCTTGTTTTAGAAACTTATCTCGAGAACGTAACGAGTCTACGAGAAGTTTAGCAAATAACGGAACTATTACTATAATAACAGTGAATTGGGAGAGAGTACTCGTGTTCTGTATTATGAATAAACGTATTATTGAATAAACTACTACGTTTTCTATGACGTCGAACAAAAAATTGAATATTCCAATTACCTATATCAATAGGCGCGTGTGTGTCAATTGGGAAAACACTCAAACTATGAATGACGATCCCAAAAAAATGAATAGTCTGAAAAACAATTCGTAGCAGATGTTGAGACTGAATTAGTAAAAGCTGAATAGTACAGTAGACTCGCGATAATGTGAACTTACGCTAGTGTGAACAACTCTATAACGTGAACGCCAAAATTTTTGTATATACTACTCTGTAACATGAATTCGTAATCTCGATAACGTGATTTATAATAACGAAGTCAAACACGTTTTGTCTTGTTAGAAAAGTGATGGCTGCTGTGTAGTAGTGGAGACGAAATCGTCGTTTGTGAGTCTTAGTTTTCTTAAAAATGGCGAAAATAAAAAGTAAGTGTTTATCTCTCTGCGAAAAATCTAAAGTAATTGAAGAATATGAGAAAGGAGTAAGTGTTTCCGCGTTAGCTAGAAAGTACGGCATAGCAAAATCAACCGTGTGTTCAATAAAAAATAAAAAATCAAAAATATTAGCAATGCTAGGTCAACCATTAAGATCAAGTCGAAAATGCACATTGAAAAAAGCGGAATATCCAAAAATGGAGAAAGCGCTGTACAAATGATTTCGTTGCCAGCGCGAGAGGCAAGCGCGTATTAATGGGAACTTAATGAAACAAAGAGCCATATATTATTTTAACAAATATTATACAGGAAGATTTAACGCTAGTGATGGTTGGTTTCAAAAGTTTAAAATGCGATATGGAGTAAGGCTGTTAAAGGTCTGTGGAGAAAAACTGTCATCTCAACCTGAACTTGTCCAGCCCTTTAAACGTAAATTGGAGAATAAGATTCATGAACTGAACCTATGTGACCATCAACTTTACAATGCTGATGAAACGGGTTTATACTGGCAACTGTTACCAGACAAAACTTACGTTTCTCTGGACGAGAAATCAGCTCCTGGTATGAAATCGGCAAAACATAATCTCATAAATTACGACCTCTAGTAATTGGCAAAAAAAAAAATGTTTTAAAAATTTTAATAACCCAGTTATTTACACCAATACCAAAAATGCTTGGATGACGGCGGCAGTTTTTAAAACTTGGTTTTTTGACAATTTCGTTCCAGAGGTATAATTATTAGATGTGTTAGTGAAAAAAATATTCCTATAGTTGATCGAATTTTAGGTTAAAAGATATTTAAAAAATGAAAATCTTCCACAAAGGGTGTCCTTTTAGATAATGCGCCTTCACATCCTTCCGAAGAACTTAAAACTGCAGATGGAATGATATCTATCATGTTCTTACCACCAAACGTAACTGCTTTGATCCAGCCTATGGATCAAAACACATTAAAAATCACGAAACTGCATTACAGAAATAGCTTGTTAAGTTTTATTTTGTGTAATAGTAAAGAAGAAGTTGGAAGTGCACTGAAAAAATATCACTTAAGTTTGCTGTGGAAACTTTGGTAGCAGCATGGCAGAAATTAGAACCAACAATTTTACAAAAATGTTGGAAAAAAATAAGAAGTAATGAAGAGTATGATGATGAAGATGAACTACCGCTGTCAACTTTGCAAGAAATCTGGAGAAATGAAACGGAACACATCGTTCAAGACACCCTATCACTTCTACAAGAAATTCAACCTGTAAGTAGTGCACAATTTGGTTACACACTTTTCAGTTGAAATTATAATCTGTCCAAATAATTTTTAGGCCAACTACAATTTTAAAGATGTTGAGCTATGGAATAGCGACGTTTGTGCAATTCAAAACATTTCAGAAGAAGAAAATATAACTGAAGAAGAAGCCGATATTTTCGAAGAAGAAAACGATTCCAGAGTGGATACCACCCATACAATAACCCATGCTAACGCAATTAAGTGTTTAGAAACTGCAATACAATGGGCCGAAAACAATAATATCGATTTTAGTGAAATAATTGTTTTAAAACGTATTCATGAAAAAGCTGTCCTAAGAAGCATTACAAGCAAGAAAGTACAAGCGAAGATAACTTCATATTTTTTACATAATATATAAATTTTGTTAAAAACTTATAAATAAAACTTTTAAAATTACGTCAACAAACATTATTATTTGTAAATTTGCAGTAATGTAAATAGAAGAAAAGACATTCTTTAAGGTGAACAAGTTCGGTAGCTTGAACAGGCACGGTTTTATTCTGTTCACGTTATCGCGAGTCCACTGTATATTAAAATTAAAAAATTAATTGATAATGGTAACTTCAATCCAGATAAAACCATTAAATGTGTTGTATGGGTGCTAATGCATCCAAATCATCAAACGCTTTGTATTTAGCAAATAGTATTTGGTATTTTGGAAGTAAAATCAAATTTTATGAACAGTTTCTTGCCTTTTGTAATAAAAGTATATTTACTACTAAGCAATATTTATTCTTTAATTAACAAATTTGGATTACTTACGTCAAAATTTTGGATTTTGTCTAATCGTAATTAAGGTTTTTGAAGCCAACTCATATAATAATCTGTAATATCTGCAATAAACTCATCTGGTTTATCAACATCATCTTGTTTTTTTTGCGATGAAAAATTCTGCCAGCAGTTTTACAAACAGTATCAAGTCTTTTGTAATCATTTCAAGTCTTTTAGTAGTAGTATCAAGTCTTCTGGTAGCATTTCAAGTCATTTGGAAGCATTGCAAGGCATCTGGAAGCATTTCAAGTCTTCCAAAGGCAATATCAGGTCTTCTGGTAGCATTGCTAGTCATCTAAACGTAATATCAAGTCTTTTGGAAGCATTTTCTAGAAACATTTCAAGACTTCTTGTATAATATCAAGTTTTCTAGAAGCAGTATTACGACTTCCACAGGCTGTATTCTGTCTGCTAAGAGTAGTTCATGCGTTCTGGAGTCATTGTAAGTCTTTTGCAAAAAAAAGCTGTTCGAGCAATTGTTGGAGCTCCTCATAAAGCTACATGTAAGCCCCTATTTATCAAATACGATATAATGACTTTACCATCTGCATATCATAAGAAGCTGGAAATTAAAAGGAAAGCAACCTCACTAAACAAGATCGATGACATACATATGTATAACACCAGACACTGCCAACTACTGCGTATTCCGAAAAGCAGACTAAATCTAACCCACTATACTAGGTTTGCATCTCTATAATAAGCTGCCAGTATCAATTCGTAGATTACCATATTCTTTATTTTATAAAAAAAACCAAAAAACTTCTTAAAAAGCACACATTCTACAATATCCCAGAATATTTGAAATCATCAACTCTGGATGAATAAAAATCTATATTGTGTATCATTATGTTATTTTTTCTTTGACGTAAAAACTCTGACGTTCTGAAAGCAGCTTAAATCTATTGTAAACATATTAAGTCTATTAAAAACATTTCAATGCTTCTATAAGCAGAATAATTCTTCCAGAGGCAGTATCCAGTTTTCAGAGAGCATTTAAAGCCTTCGAGAGCAGTTAAAGTTTTTACATTTTAAGTCTTCGAGAAACATTTCAAGGCCTTTAGAAGCAGTACTAAGACGTCCCGATGTAGTATCAAGTCTCCTTAGAGCAATTCAAGTCTTCTTTGATTATTGCGAGTCTTCTGGAGGATTTCAAGTCTTTGGAAGCAGTATTGGGTTATTTAAAGGCAGTATCAAGTCTTCTGGAAGCAAATCATGTATTCGGAAAGCATTTTAAGTCTTCTGGAAGTAATATAAACTCTCAATTCAAAATATCTGCTTGTGTCGGTGCTTGCGTGCTTAGAGCATCACCTATCCGGCAATATCAAGTCTTATATCACTTATCAAGTCTTATCGCTTATCAAGTTATATCAAGTCTTATTCAAGTCTTCTAGAAGTAATATCAAGTCTTCTGGAAGCATTTGAAATCTTCTAGAAGTAGTATCAAGTCTTTTGGAAGCATATTAAGTCTTTTAGAAATATTTCAAGAACAAGGATTCTTGAATAATATCAAATCTTATAAAAGCAGTATTAAGACTTCCAGAGGCAGTATCAAGTCTCCGGAATTCAGTTCAAGTCTTCTAAAATCATTGCAAGTCTTTTGGAGAATTTCTAGTTTTTGATAGCAGTATTGAGTCATCTAAAAGCAGTATCAAGTCTTTTGGAAGCAGATCAAGTCTTCTGCACGCATTTTAGGTCTTGTGGAAGCAGTACCAACTTTCAATTCAAAATAATCTGGCTAATCTGACTAAATCGCATTCATTAAGTTTGATTAAGTTTGAAATAAGTTAAGGCTATAATTTTCGGTAAGCAAAGGTTCGGAAGTCATTCAACAATAGTGTCGATATATAATATTGATCATGATAAGTGGTACGAACTTCGTTAATAATAAAAATTCGTTAATAAAGTAATAATTTTGGGTCTTGATGTGGACAGTGATTTACCTTTCACCGATCGTGTTAATACCTTGGTTAGACGATCATAGGGCAAATTACAAATGTTTTACCCCAATAGACTAGAATAATTTGTTGAATAAAGATGCCAAGCTGATTCTATGTGACTCTTTGGTTCTCTCATCATTTAATCATTGTGATCTAATTTATGGGCCTTGTTTGTTGATGAATGATGTGCAGAGAATAGAAAGGGAACAGAAATTCTGTTTCAGGTACATTTATAGTATACGCATCTTGCAAAGAATATCATATAAGCTGTCTAGTGTTAATTGGTTAAATATGATGGATCGGCGTAAACTTCATACTGCTTGTCGAATGATGTCTATTATTTTGAATTATAAGCCGCTTTATCTCTACGAAAGAATTACGTATAGAACCGAAGTTCATCATTTGAATTTGAGACGTAAAAACTTAATCTGTATTCCCACGCATCGAACTCATACTTTTAAACATTGTTTTTCGTATATCATTGGATCGGTTATCAACAACTTTACTATTAGTTATTGTGGTTGCAACATGCAAAAATTAATAAAAACGAATATTTATTTTTTTTTATTATATTAAGTTTTTTTTTCTTTTTGTTCTTTTCATTTTTAAGGGACATTCATTTGCATTTCCTTATTTTTTTATTTTACCTTTTAACTTTGTTTTTCATCTTTTATAATTTTGAGTATGTTTATTTCTTGAAAATTAAATTCATTTCTTTCATTATGTTAATTTGACTTGAATTGAATATCAAAAAATAGTTATTATTATTATCAATTAAAAAAATGATGAAACAGAATTAATAGAACTTAAATTCTAAAGTGGCTGGATAAAATACGGCGATCAAACGACAGAATCTCGACTTATTCATAAAGGTAGATGTTAAAATTAAGATAATATCTAGAATATTGCTGAGTAACCAGGAATATGAAGTAAAAAGAAAAAAAAATAAATCAAGGAAGTAGTAGCGTACTGCAATACTTGATAGTTTTTCCCATATTCTTGAATTGATTAAAATTAATTTGAATATCCATTTTACCAGTAACGTGTGATGAATCAAATATAAAAAACTTTACTTTGTACTTTAACTGGTCCATTATATTAAAATATTGTCTGACCAATTTAGACTAATCGCCATCCCCAGAGACAGCTATAAGTTTAACAATATTGAAATGAATGAATTATAATAATCAAAAAAATTTTGATTAATTGTAATGGAACTAAAATAATTAAAAGTGAATATAAGAAATTAATTCGAAACATGTAAGTCGGTTTTCATAATCACATAAATAGTATCAGTTAAATTAAAAGAGGTTAAAATATAATTAAAACGTGGAACACAATTTACAAAGTTGACGAACGTGTGTTAAATAAAATCTGTGAAGGTAACAGATTTGGTGAAATATCAAAAAAACTGGAAACCTGATGCGCGTGTGGAAACAACTGGTTATTATATAAAATATGTTTATTTTAAATTTGAAAAGTTAAATTGAAACCAAATATTTATTTATTGTTATGAGGAATAAGGGATCGGGGATTAAAAATGGGGATTGTTGAAACTTTTTTAAGTATTATATATATAGGGTGTCTCACGTAATTGGTTCATTCGAACTACTTTAGGTTCCACTATTCGTAGAGGCTTGAAATTTTGTTAACATGGGTTTTTCATTCCAATCTCTTAATCTAAAATATTTTCAAGATGGCTACCACTTCCGGTCGACCGGAAGTAGACTTCAACTTCGTTATTTTAAATGGAATGCTATAGTTTGTAATACACCATTGAATGGTGTATGCGTAAAAAAATATGTTAACTTTGATAACAATTGTTGGTACCTAGCGTTTTTTGTTTTCGAGTTATTTTGATTTTAATTGTTTTTTGGCAAATATCACCATGCTCTTTAAAAGCACATATCTCAGCCAACGTTAATTCAAAAACGTTTTGCATTGGAACGATAACTCTTCATGTGCTGCTAAATAGATTGTTATTTACTATATCAGTATATCTTATACAGGCTGATCAAAAATTGAGTTACATATTTTCATACCCTATCAGAAAGGGAATTTAATTCTCTACAAATTATCTATAAACATTCCTATACCTATTTATTATAGTTTTCTTGATATTGAGGAATTTATCAAAATCATACGTAAAATGCTAGAAACCAAAGGCCATGACATTTTGACAGTTTTTTGTTTAATTTATTTAAATTATTATTTGTATTATTTCTACAATGAACTGTGATTGAATAAATTTTAGATTGCTAGCTGTTATTTACCAAAAATAACCAAAAGAAAACCGAATAAATGAAACAATGAAAAACAACAATTTAATGACAAAAATTAAAATCAATGTCATAAAAGAATGAAAAGCTTAAAATTATGAAAATAAATTATGGGAATTTAATTCTCTACAAACTATTTAGATACCTTCCTGTGCCTATTTGTTGTAATTGCCCTTATATTTGGAAATTAATGGACGCATGCAATGAAGAAAGCAAGAAAACCATGGAGTTTTGATAGCTTTTCAACCATATTTATGTTATTGTTGTCATTAGTTAGTTGTGTCATCAGTTACTTCTGTTAATGTCTTTGAATATTATGGCGAATTATTCCCACGCCAACACTTTAAATTCGTCTTATATTCATGGCGGATGTAATAAAGTTTTAGATAGGATAAGAGACGTATCTCTTAGTTTTGGAAAGATCAAAATAACAAGAAACCATAAATTTCTGTCACCAGCAGCTTAAGATAATAGAATAAATGTTTTGTCATATTTTATTGCTTTACCAAATTCTTCGGTAAGAGGTGCTTCGGTCGATTTAGACGAATAATATTTTACAAGAAAGTACCATAAATAAATAAACTGAACTCTCTAGGAATATCTCGCTCATCATTACGTCAAATATTACGCCATATTATTGTTTTCATTGTTTCATTTATGCGTTCTTCTGCTGGTTATTTTTGGCAAATAAAAGCTAACAAACTAAAGTTTATTCTATCGCAGATCATTCTAGAAATAATACCAATGATAATTTAAATAAATTAAACGATAAACTGTCAAAATGTCATAGCCTAATAAAAACACGAACGGATTGCTCTGAAGATGGCGATTAGCCGAAACTAGTCAGACAATATTTTTAAAACAATGGTCCAGTTAAAGTACAAAGTAAAGTTTTTTATATTTGATTCATTTTCTCATATTCTCCTCTATGTTAGCTCTGTCCAAAATTCTGCTATAGCTATTCCAATAGAGTAGAGTTCTACACTGCATGATTCCATTTGCAACTACTTTCTCCAAGGTCATCGTGGTATTTATAATTTGAAAAAATAATACTAAGAGAAATTTTTAACGTTTAATTCTTTTATAAACTTTCGTGAGACTCTGACCAAACGTGCGACCCAAGTTGATATTTAAAAATTTACGATTCTCATCTATATTTTTATACAAGCTTCGCGCTGTCCCGACATAGTTTTTAGAAGATTTTTTCCACAAGATAAGTAAAAAAAAATAGGTTTTGTTTAGTACTGACGGTAAGATCAGTAAGATCATTTACAACCTTTTTTTAAATTAACAACTGACATATTCATCCCACTCCAATACAAAACTATTTTTCTACTATAGTAGTACCTGAATACGCCCTTAGAAAGAATGAATCATTGTCGTACATAAATAATAAATAATTTTCTCTTCATGGATATACTTAGTATTATTTGTTCAAGTGCACGATTCTAATTTCAAGTAGATGATTTTAGTACCTAGTTAATTTAGTATTCATTGGTTGATGACAATATTTATTCTTATAATGCCCGGTTCTCATTAATCTAATAGTGTTCAAGTCTAGTGATCGCAATCGGTGCTGGGAACTGCTGGAACTACTGGAATGCAATTTCGAGTCAGCACCCCAGTGATAGTGACAACTCCGTATGCTACTAATATAGGGTAGACGGATAATCTACTGCTAGATTTTGTGCCTAAATGTATGTATTCACCAAAAACGAGAACACGAATAAACCTTCGCGATGACACCAGCTGGAATATGTTCGTGTTCACAGTTGGTCGAGAGACTGTACGAGCAGATACTAAAAATATGATTGACCAACACGGCGAGTTTATTTGCGCAAGTGCATATGCGTTCCCTTAATACGAGTTAAAAGTACCATTGGGTTGGATTGAGCTTAACAAAATTGGTTACTAAGGATGAACAAATTCATCCAAATTGATGATATTGCAGTTGATTGCCAAACATGAACGAACAATCATTTGCTCGTTCGCTGACTCAGCAATTATTAATAACGAATGCTTGCTCATGTACGATCTTTTGGTGAATATACACCTTAATAATACATTCAATCTCGTCAGTGTGACAGATTAGAAATTAAATCACTTTGATGAAGTTTGTTGCTTTAAGAAATAATATGAACTATTTATCAAAATGATCCTTTGAATCTTGTAAAAGAAATAGGTTTTAAATTTTGATTAGTGGTGCAAGTAGTACAATGTCAACAAAAGAAACATCAAGTTATATGTATTTTTACCTGATCTAAAGCGTAAGTAATCGCCCCAGAAATAGCCAATCCCTGTCTTTCATTAAGGTCTCCCCGAACGGCAGGTAAATAGCCGATATGAAAGATTTTCTTTTTGTTTCCGACGGGGTATTCTCCGAGGTAGGTGGCGCCTTCTTGCGTCGCATTCGTCGGCGTCGCCCCGCCGTCTGTGAAAGTGGGCTCAGTGGAGCTACAACACGGCGTCGAGACGGAAGCCGTCGCGACTGCCGACGTCGTCGCTGGCGCTTCGTGGTCATCGGGAGCGACGCGGCTGTTGATGATGTTGTTGGTCGTCGGGTCAGCCCAAGCTAGAAGTGGAAGCAGCGCGACCAGCAGGGCCGGGCCCAGGCGCATGACCGGCCCCCGCGCTTAATAATTCTCCAGGATCACCTACAAATAAAAGAAACAAAAGTTAAAAATACCGAGTATTACGAACGATACTTAGTTATTTCTATTATATGAATCGATTCATATAAAGTTTGGCGCATTAAAGTCTACAATATTCCTAGCACACAAAGGTTTAGTTAGAGGAAACAATTTTCCCCACAAACTCATCACGATGAATCCCTAAAAGCTTTTTGATCCGGCGAAAACAAATATCCACCCCTCGATTACACAAACGTGAATAACATTCGACCATTTGGAAGATTGGTGGATTAGTCTTTACGCAATTCTCCCATTGCGCAAAGCTTTCAGCACATTCTGAGAATCGTTTTTAATTAGAACCCTCCGTATATTCGAGTTTCTCATATATCGTAACACTTTCACAATACTATTTGTCATAGTTGAACATCAATTTAAGTAATGTGAAGTAACCCTAAAAAGGAAAAATGAGGATGATTAGAGATAATTTAAAAGATTTTCCAATTACAATCGTAAATACAGTTCAAATTCATTATCAGAATTAACGCACAGAAGATTTCAGTAATGACATATTTAAACATTCGATTGAGATGTTTTGAAATTTTATGATTTTAATATCAATCAAAAGATACCATAATTTTATCATCTAGATTAACATCTTTAAGTTAGTTTATGAAACTTAGTGAATTAGTCACGGTAAATTGTGGAGAGAAAATCCGTTGGAACATTAAAGAACGAATTCGATCAAGGTGACTTTACAAATTTTAATTATCTCTTTTGTCTTCCTAATTACAGCATCTAGGCTTCCTTAAACAAATGTGCAAAAAAAAACGCGTAAAAAATGTATAATGAAATCCAGTTGCATATTTATAAAACACAACATACATGAAGCATGAGTAAGAGAACGTTGTTCCATATTTGTAAGAAATATTATGCCACTTCGAATTAAATCAGCCGATAACAATAAAACTTCATCGTTATCGACCCTGATTCAAAGGGTTTTCTCATATGATACCTTCGATATCACCAATTTGCATGTTATCACAACCTTCACAACCGACTGTATTGGAATGAATTATTACTTTTGAAGATTCATCTGATTATTTGCTACGGAATTTCATCCAACAAGCATTTAAGATCGTTTGATGCAATTGTTTGATGGAGAAGGAAGCATGTGTTATACAGTTTCTATCTTCCTTGAGTGGCTATAAGTGTGGCTAAGAGTGGCTAATTAAAGACTAGTTTACGCAGGAAATGATCCAGTACTGGTTGTCTAGGTGCATTATCAAAGAACAAAACTATTTTGAATTCTATTCATTTTTATCCATACATTTCAGACTTCAGGAACAAAACAATTGTTGAACCAATTTGTAAACAGATAAGTCGTTATCCATGCTTTTTCATTCACTATCGAATGAACCAGAAGTTGTTCTATGATCTTATCGTTTATAACTCGTGACATAAAGGATTTATTTATCAACTGAGGCTTTAATATTTTATCACCAGATAGATGTATTGCTACAAAATAAGAATGTCACTCGATCTTTGGCCAGCAGATGATTTTTCAGATTTTGCTATGTAGAACATACAGAAGACTGAATCGAATCCGTAAATTCTATTAAAAAAAGATTTTTTTTTAGATTTGTGCTAGTGAATCATGTCTTATTTCAAAATCATGTAAAAAAGAGTTGAGTGTTATAGATATTTTCATCCATGAAATCATGTGTCTGACATATATGAATGTTTATTAATGATAACAAGACCAGCATTCTTATCTGCTTTAACATAAATTGCGTTGCTGTTATTAATTTCTATTGTAATAGATTTAACAATCTTCCAATGTTGCTCTGAATGGCAATTAATATTACGCTTCTCCACAACAGGTAATAAATCAGTTTTAATTTCATTGCTTTGAGAGTGTTTATGTATACCAAGATCCAGATCAATGGTCAAGTTATATAGCAAATTTATGACTTTCATTTAGCAAACCTTGTTCAGATTGGTTACATATTTGAGTTTTGTAGAATGAACAGGGTTGTTGGAATTGACCTCTTTATCTATGGTTACGTTTTTATGTCTCGTTATATTAATGTCTTCATTCCTTCTCTTACATGTAGCATTAGAAGGAAGATTAATAATTTTTAATTTCTTCGTGCAGCAATGTTTAAAGATGTACGTTTGCGCTTTATGTAAGATTTTCTTGAATGCAAATATTAATAAAAATGATATGGTTCTCAACAATTTCTTGCTTTACGTAGACACTTCACTTAAGGTGGCCGCATCTTATTATTTCATATTTTAGGTCATGATACTATGAATCTAAACGTAAGCTATTGCGCATCTTTAAAATGGTAAACGTCACTAAAGGAGTGACGGTCAAAAAATTCGAATAAAACCAAAGTTTATATTGGAGAAATACTAGAACTAACATGATAGCTAGAGCAAGGAGTTTTCTGATTTTGTCTAGCATTTTTTTTTGACATTTCGGACGTCATGTCTTTAAAAGCGGGTTCAAAGTGATTTCGAAGCGAAACTAGTTTTGTGAAGTAGTATAGTGCTTGGATTGTTGATCAAAAATATTGAAATACCCAATATTTCGTCAGATGTATCATCAACAACTAGTTGGAATGGACTAAGTTAGGTTGTGTTATGTTTATAAATGCGATACAGAAAGCAGATGAAGAGGATCACTCAGAGTTCTATGTTTAGTCCTATATTGTGCAATGTTCTTTTATCAAATACTCGAATAAGAGCGATATAACAAAAATGTTAAATTGGTCGCTTATGTTGACGACCTCAATCTGCAATCATAGTTAGTGGTTGGAAAATTGAGGATATTGAACAAACTGGATTGCTGGCGTTGAATAATATGGAGGCAATGAATTTAGAAGTCGCTCCTGAAAAACGGAGACCTAATGGTTAGAATCAAAGATCATGTAGTCAAATCAAAACACGCGCTATAATATTTATGTGTACTGATTCGAAGAACTCAAAGTAGATGGCTCAGATAGAGTACATAGAAAATAAGGCGCATAGAATTGTCAATGCCTTAAATAGAATCATGGGTGTAACATGCGGACGGAAGGCAGGAAAGAGCAGATGTGAAGACATCGAAGGAATAGAGAAGATCAAACCGATGAGGAGGGAAGCTATTATAGCTTTTCCTGTCAGCCCTGGATGATGCAGCACGAGTTGGTATGAGATAGGAGAACTTGATAATAGCAGAGGGGGTTTATGCCTTTAAAAAACAGAGATGTCTATCTTTTTGTTTACTTTTTTAAGCAGTGAACGATACGAGACCAACAAAAGGAATATAGCGAAGGACAGGATAATATGACAACGTAAAGTCCTATTACTTAACTCCTCTTATTACATACTGTTCGGCCGCTCAAGATCTCAGGCCGAATGTATGTATAGCAGATTTTCACCGACCTCAGAAAAAACGTTGTGTTGTACTTAGTTGGTTTGTACAGGGATAGAGACGTTCAGAGGCAAAAGAGAAGGTCGCCGATAAGAGGGATGATACAATGAAAGATATGGGAACATAACTACGGAGCAGCTTCCACAATACCTGGTGATGAATGAGAGTGGGGGAAGGAAGAAGTGAGTGGCGAGATTCTGTGATGGCAAAAGTAAACAGGTACTGGGCTGTGTTGGATTATATTGAGTAAAATTGAACGTGTTTCTAAGACAAAATGAACGTTCCGTTTTTCAATTTAACGACAAGTAATTTGTATGATTTAAGATGAATTAAGATTTTGTATATTGGTGAATGATGGTCATAGAAGGGTATGGCGACATCGGGATAATGCAAGACCCTATACTGCTGTGGTTATAAGAAGTGGTTACAAGAAGTTCCTGAACCAGATTTTGCACTGGTTTGCACAGACTTCGAACTGTGAAATGTCTGGGTACGAAACATTAAAATTGAACCTGGCATCCTTAAAGGTGAATCGACGTCATCAACAAAGAATTGTCAAGTCAAGAAAAAGTATGCGTATTATCATTTGATGAAATGAAAATACGAAGAACTGTTATGATGAGCAATGATGAGTTTTTACCACCATATACTTATGTATAAGTTTGTATAATGAGAAGTTTAATTGACGACTGAAAGTAAAATATGTGGATAAGGAATTTTATGTATTGTCATAATTTATATGTTGACAAAAATTTTATCATCAATGGACTGATAAATTAAGTATTATAAAGATGCAAAGATGTCCACATTGAAACCTCATGCAGAAAGATAATATGGGTCAAAAATAAAGAATTAATTTTGTTTATATTAACACTTATACAATATTTTACATCAAAGATTTGGTATTAAATATGTGTTAACATACAGACTTAAGCAAGATATTTTGGAAACATTCTTTGGTTTAATGCGATAAAACGAAGGAATTCATGATCACCCAGAATCATTTAGAATTTAAATACAGACTACAAAACTATATGCTAGGAAAAGATTATGATGCATTCTCTTTAGTTGGAAATATGGATGCAACCCCAATATTTGAATATGTTGCTGATACTTTTTTTTTTAGCAAAATGTGTTTATCTCGGCTAATATATAATCAACAACTATCAAAAATTCTCCGCACAAAATCCTACTTTTTCAAGACAGATAAAGTTTTGGAAGATGGATTGATAAAACATAGATTAATAAAATATACTATAGTTACATTTGTCAAGATTTCGTAATTGCCGCCAAAACTACTCTCTTTGTGACGTCCTACGCAGAACGATCGCATTTTCAAATGGTTGAATAGTATTGTATATAGTATTTTTGGATCCAGAAGAATTTGAAACGACCTAGAGTTAAAAAAATTGAAACTAGAACTGACAGTAGATTTAGAACTAGAAAGTTTTGGTTCAGTCGTGCGTCGCGTTAATTCTAATTTGTCAAATTAGAATTAATATGAAATTACATTTATTTTTGTCTATTTTGATTATCGAGATTTTCTGCTACACAAGAAACTGCCATCGTAGACTTTATCTGGTAATGGAATATGTATTCTGAGATAATTATGAACAATTTTTGTTAATGATATTTACTCCTATCTATTTTGGTTCTCCAGTTACAACCTATGCTTATAACTAAAATTGTCAATTTTAATGTTTCGTGCTAAGCACATAGGCAACTGTCCTCTTTAGACTTTACCTGGTAATCTATTATATATTTTGGGATAATTATGAACCATTTTTGTTAATGCATTGACTTCTATCTATTTTGGTTCTCGAATTACAACCTATGCTTATAATCAAAATTGTTGATGTTCACATTTTGATACTTCCTGCTACATACAGGGAGTCTCACGTAACTGGTTCATTAGATCTTTTCTAGGTTCCACTATTCGTAGAGGCTTGAAATTTTGGCAACATGGGTTGTTCATTCCTATCTATTTTGGTTCTCCAGTTACAACCTATGCTTATAACTAAAATTGTCAATTTTAATGTTTCGTGCTAAGCACATAGGCAACTGTCCTCTTTAGACTTTACCTGGGAATCTATTATATATTTTGGGATAATTATGAACCATTTTTGTTAATGCATTGACTTCTATCTATTTTGGGTCTCGAATTACAACCTATGCTTATAATCAAAATTGTTGATGTTCACATTTTGACACTTCCTGCTACATACAGGGAGTCTCACGTAACTGGTTCATTAGAACTTTTCTAGGTTCCACTATTCGTAGAGGCTTGAAATTTTGGCAACATGGGTTGTTCATACCTATCTATTTTGGTTCTCCAGTTAAAACCTATGCTTATAACTAAAATTGTCAATTTTAATGTTTCGTGCTAAGCACATAGGTAACTGTCCTCTTTAGACTTTACCTGGTAATATATTATATATTTTGGGATAATTATGAACTATTTTTGTTAATGTCATTTACTTCTATCTATTTTGGCTATGCTTATAATCAAAATTGTTGATGTTCACATTTTGATACTTCCTGCTACATACAGGGTGTCTCACGTAACTGGTTCATTAGAACTTTTTTAGGTCCACTATTCGTAGAGGCTTGAAATTTTGGCAACATGGGTTGTTTATTCCGATCTATTAATCTAAAATATTTTCAAGATGGCCACCACTTTCGGTCTACCGGAAGTAAAGCTCAACTTCGTTATTTGAAATGGAATGCTATAGTTTTTGTTATACCATTCAATTATACGTAAGAAAATATGTTGATTTTGATAATAGTTGTTGGTACCTAGCGTTTTTTGTTTTCGAGTTATTTTGATTTTAAGCGTTTTTTGGCAAATATCACCATACTCTTTAAAAGCACATATCTCAGACAACGTTAATTCAAAAAAGTTTTGGATTGGTGCGATAACTCTTCATGTGCTGTTAAATAGATTGTCACTTGTTGTATCAGTATATCTTATACAGGCTGGTCAAAAATTGAACTTGCCTGTATATAAAAAACTGTCATGTAGTCATGAATTATGATCAATTTCTTTAATGATATTTACTTCCACTTCTTTTGCTTCTCTAGTTATCTTCTATCCTTACAACCAAAATTGCCGATTTTGACATATTAATACTAAAAGTAGAGTTAATACTAATACTAAAGTTAAAACTAGACCTAGAACTAAAAAACATTGGGGTTTAGCCGTACACCTCTTAAGATTGCTGAATCCTAATGTTGCTAGTTGTAGGTTTAGTGGTAATTCTGAAACTGGATTATTGGTTTAGTATTAGTTCCAGAAGAATTAGAACAATCTAGAGTTAAACAAGAATTAAAACTAGAAGTCACACTAAACCTAGAATTAGAAAGGTTCAGGTGACAAAACGTTCTAGTTCTAGGTCTAGTGTTAATTCTAGTTTTAGTTCGATACAAGTATACAACAGGTTAAAACCGAAGAATAGCTAAAAGTAGAGCTAATACCAACACTAAAGCTAGCACTAGACCTAGAACTTAAAACATTTAGATTTAGCTGCACGTCGATAAGATGGTTAAACCCAAATATTTTAGTTTCGAGTCTGATGTTAATTTTAGTGTTAGTATTAGTTCTAGTATTAATAAATTCTCTCTTTCACAGCCATTCACGGTTAACGTCGTATTAAAAACATAATTTTATAGTTTCTATGGTTACATATCATAAATGGAACTTAAAAAAATTCAATTTAGAAAAAAGTCCAGTTTTTACATAAAAATGGAAATAATTAGTTAACTTCCTATAAGATAGATTTGATCATAACTGACGCATTATTTATACTTGAATAACTTTGAAAAATCAGTAATAAAATTTATTTCTCTCTTTGTAACTCGACGAGAATATACTGTATACTTTTATTTAGGTGAGATCAAAGAGATAGAATTACTAAGGGTTCATTTCTGCCGTACAAATACAAAGAGATTTATTTTGCATAATTCGATTATTTAAATGCTTTTAATTTTCCATCCTATATGATTTGTATATAGTATATAATATTTATCATATTAACTACGTTGTTTGATCGAACAATGTAGACATTTATAGTCATGTATATTTGCATAAACTGTCGGCCATTTGCTACAGATATTGTTGTTTGAGTAACATGGGCGATAAAAATGTTTATTCGTGTCCGAAGTATGAATGTTAAACGCCAAAAATAGACGTCGATATCGTATTTGTAAATAAACTCGCCGAGTCCCATCGATAAAAAGTTTTAGTGAACTACTTATTTTTGGGATGTTTTTAATTTTTTTTAACCTACAATGTTGTCAAGTAGGATAATTTAAAATTAAGTCATTATCGTAAAGTCGTTATTTGAATTATTTTGTTTCAAAATATCAATCTGTTTTTGATGAATAGAAACGTTAAAATATTTATTTTTTATGTTAATTATAATTTTATACTTATCAAAAAATTGATAACGATAAATTATTTGGTTTATGTTAACCATACGGATAAAAATAACCGCCGAAGGATATACGTGTATATCCGTTGGTTTATTTGGCTTCCTGTTTGCCGTTCTATTTCGGAGAATGTTGGAATAAAACTAGGTTCGTATGGACGCCTTTCTAATGATCATACACTTACGCATATGAAGAAGAAGCGAATGAAGATCATCTTATAGCCGCAGTACTAAAATAACTAGCGCGGTGCCTAAAAATATACCGTACCGCACAAAGCACCTTGCATTCGCGCTTAATATCCTGTATTACGGGGCGATTCCAATTTAGAAAATTGCTGTTTACGATTTATGTCGTCCTGCCGGGCAGATTGTGGATGCCTGAGGTGGGATTTTTGTCTAAAATTATATCGACTTCTGATTTATGAGCCGGGATCACCTAATCGGCATAAATCATTCTTGGCTTGAGGCCGATAGCTCGATGTTACGGATGACATGAATCATGTAAAATAAATAATTTGCAACATTTTAACTTATCCGAGATTATATCTATTATCTTTATCAAGCCATTCAACGGAAACAGGATATTACAAGTTATTAAAGTAATATGTATATCAGCAAAAGATAAAAAAATATTGACTACTATTTCTAAAATAATTCCATTAATCTAATAAGTTCGAAGTAAAACCTTCATCCTCAACATTTTTTTTTAAATAAAAATAACAAGTTATTTCTCTACTCTCTATTTAGAATAATAAGAATTTATACAGCCGAGGAAATCTGTTGAGTCTGCAATCTTAGAAAATAACGAGCAATACACTCATCGTTAATGAGATCATTAAACCGAAACAAAACGTTCGACGATTCATCACTTAATTATCGGTGTTTATATTGGCACTTTAGCCTAATTGTAAGTAGGTAAGTACTAATTACTTGTATTAACATGTGCAGATAAATCTCTAGACTTTGCCAAGAGCGCATCGTACGTAAGCACAAGGAGCTTAGCGGCGATTCATTTTACAAACAACGGTATAAACTTTACAAATTACAGATGTCCGGCCATTACTTAATATTAATAATGGCGTGACAAATTTTGCTGAACTGCATATTTCTTATTAAACACGTTAAGCCAATCCGATATTCCCGGCGTTCATAAATAGGCTTTAGAACAATTAGCAAATTATAAAAGTTAATAACCAGTTAACCCGTAAAATTAAAATCAAGCATGTTGTGATGATCTCATCATAGCACCCGTTGAAGCATGTGCGTGATGTGAGATATACAAGCTCTGCCATTCAATATTATAACGTTTAGTGGAAACTAGGAAGCTGCTGGTGTCCGTGGGGAATTTCTCGAAAATCTACACAGAGCATTGCTGACAAATGTCTCTCTGGGATTAACTGATAAATACGGGTACCCCTTCTTTTTATATAACACAAACTGAATTATTTAAAACATTTTAAGTAGAATTTATTTCATTAATTATAGATGTTAACACTTTTTATTTATTTAACCAGAGTTAAAAACGGATTTTATTATATTTAAATAAATTATTACTTATGTTTACAACTAACATTCTCCGAAAGATTTCTCTGGAAAGACCGTAGGTGTGTGTATATTATGTAAGAACGCTATTTTTAGGTATACGACCGGTTTTATTTATTTTATTTTATGTTAATATTCCATAGTTCACTGGAGTAAATAAACCCAGTTTTTTGTATTTTGTATTAGTTTTTCGAATTTTCTAAGAAAGTTGATTGAACTTCATCGAAGAATTTAATACGTACAGGGTGTTAAAAAAATGTTAAATTTTAATGTGGTAATAGTATAGAACAAAATAAATAAAAATGTCTCTATAAACATCGGAAATATATTTTTCCAATGATTAATCTTTTTGACAAGATTATCTTAAACCGAAGGCATCATGTATGGTTAATCTTAAGAACTATATAGCAGAGCTAATACTGAAACGGTAACTAACACTACTAACATTAGAATCATTGGGATGTAGCTTTGGGATCTGAAGTAGAGATATGCAAATTACTTGAGCCCTGCCGAGTCATGATGGGTCCCACCATGAGTGAACATAAATTTTTGTACCACTCACGTGAACATGCGTGATCGTGAGCAACTGTATTTTCGGCGGAAAACGGCGTGACTCGATGAAATTGGTTATCAATAACATTTTCAGTAACTAAATGTTAATGTCAATATAGTAATTAATTTTTAAGTATATATGATTTTAGCGAAGTGCATATTTATTTATGATAAATGCATCCATAGCAATTAGTGGTATAACGAATATCCGCATACGCAACTGCGGATATGTAGGATATGTACGAACTTAGCATATATAGAACTAGAAACATCCGGTTTAGATGTGGATTGGAAAACTGTTTTTGGTGTATTCAGTATTTATAATTATTTTGCATACATTAAACGAAGATGCTTTTAACCAATTAGTACTATTTTGACACAACCTAGCAATCTTTTTCTAGCTTTTGATATCTGTGAATTTTTCGACCTTGATTAAGTATCACACAGACAACTTTTGGAAATAAACTCTCCGTCATGTCTATTTCTTTATCATACATTTCTACTTCATTGTTAACATAGAGTCGATAGATTAAACAGAACTAACTTATATTGCTCAAGGATTCAGTCGAAATCAGGAAAGTGTTTGTTATAACCGAAACCATTTCAATAATAATTAGTTCGTTATATCTCAAAGTTCGTTATAACCGGTTTCGGTAAATTTATTTAGATTATGGTAAACAGGGACATTCTCTGGACTATTGCGTTAGTTCGTTATAACTTAACCAAACCGAACGCAACCAACCAAATCTATAACATTCCTCATATTAAATGGTGTCATGTTGAAGGTTGACCCAATCTAACGAATCTTCTAGTTGGATTGGGTTGAGCTCTAACTTTCTTCTATTTTTAGTTTTCTTTTTACTCTAGTTTTCTTCTATGGTTGAGTCGGGTTGAGCTCCATCTTCAAATTATTAAGTATGAAGTTCAATCCAACCTAATTATAGGAGAAAAAATCCCGCAATATTTTGATTTTTTCTTCTATAGCTGAGTTGTGTTAATATTCAACTTTATGCCATCCCTCATATCGCTAAAATCAAATCCAAAGTTCTTCTGTTGGATTGAGTTAAACTCCAACATCATACCTTCCAATATGAGCCCATACCCAAAAATTTAGAATAATATTTCATTTTTGGAAATATTCCATTATTTCCATACTTTAGGTTTGATTATTTCTTCTATAGTTGGGTTGAGTTCAATCCAACTATAGAGTCAAGGTCAGTCAAGTTGAATTCAATATGAGAGATGGTATCAAGTTGCAATTTCTTCCAAAATTGCTTAATTTCATTTAATTTAATAATCATTAAAATGGTCAAGTTAATTGATATACATTTAGTTCATGATTTTTCTGAAAGTTTGGCTGAAAATTAATACTAAAGCTAGGTTGTAGGGCTAGTAGTAATTATACTTTTAGTTCCTAGGCTATTAAAACTAGAACTAACATTAGACCTAGAAAGATTCAGGTTTTCGAAACTTTATAAATAAGCCAGTGATTTTTCAAAGTTCATCATATTATCATAATAAAAATAATAGCAATTAATATGATGAAAAAATATATTTATAGAAATTCGGTGCTACAATTACACAATTCAATAATTGAGTCGTCTTCAGGCACGACTGTAATGAAACATAAAAAAATAACAAAAATAAATTGTAAAGTTAAATAAATAATATAATATTATATAAATATAGCTAAATTGCCGTCGTGAAATCTAGGAGTATCGTTGCGAAGGAAGATATTTCATTGGGTTCTTTTGTTAAGATGTTTTAGCATTAATTATATTAATTAACAATTTTGAACGTTTGATAATGAAAAATTTAATTCTGATGAATAAAGTTTTGTAAAAAATTAATGAAAATGAAATTGTAAATTGTTGAAGCAAAGGTAGCAAGGAAACATTCATTATGAATTAACAAAAATTTAAAATGAGTTACTATGTGTGGATGTTTTTAAGCAATAAAAATTAAGAAATAATCAAAAATTAATAAAAATTAAAAGTTAATTCTATCTATAACATAATGCTATAAAAAAGGAAACCGAAATAAACATAAAATTGAATTTATAACCCAATCAGAATGAATTCTTTCATCACATCACGTTATAGAGAGAACGAACTTAGAGAGAAACTTTCTAGTGCTAGGTTTAGTATTAGTTTTTGTTTTAGTTTGATACAAGTATACAACAATTCAAGACTGAATAACTACTCAAAATAGGGCTAATACTAAAACTGGAACTAACACTAGATCTAAAACTAGAAACATTCGGATTTAGCCGTACTTCCCTTAATACGGTATCCAACCCAACCCAACCTAGTTTCAGAACTAACACTAGACTTAGCACTATACACTACCAATAACAATTACTAATAATTGTATATGTTATATATTGGATATCTTTCCTGTCGTTCTTTGTGTGTACGTACTGATTCTGAGATCTCGTCTACTTGTGATATTAGATGTGGTGTACCCCAGGGCAGTGTGTTGGGTCCGTTGCTCTTCTCAATTTTTACTAATGCTGTCACCTATTGCATTTCTTGTAACAAGTATTGACAAGTTTCCGGAAGCAATTACACGACTTAATCTTGATCTTTCTAATATTTTGGATTGGTCTAAACGTTACGGCCTTAAATTAAATACTGCAAAAACTCAAGCACTTGCGTTTGGCAGTCGATCTTTACTTGCGAAGCTTAATGATTTTTCATCTATTCACTTAATGCTTGATGGTAACGTTATTCAACTATCTTCATCTATCTGATACGGTTAGAAACCTTGGGGTGGTTATGGACTCCACAATGTCCTGGAAACCTCAAATTCAATCCGTTTGCAAAACAGTCTATCATTGTTTCCACTCATTGAATAAACTCTGTTGATTCCTTCCTCCCACGGTCCGTCGTAATCTTTGTTATTGTTATTTTCCCCCATATAGATTACGTTAACAGCGCATATCCTGATCTTTCGGTAACACTCGGAAACAAACTGCAAAGGCTTCCGAACAACTGCATACGGTATATTTTTGATCTCGATAGATCTCAACACATAACTCCATACCGTAACTACTTACAGATATTAACCTGCCAGAATGGTAGATCATTTCGTATATTGACTATGTTACATAATGTTCTTCATAATCAAACATCACGTACTGTATATTTCAACGCTTGTCGCCGCGTGGTTAAGATCTCAGTTTGATTCTCTGCTTAGGTTCCCGATCCATAATACCGAGTTTAACTCGTTTACTGTACAGGCGATAACCCATTGGAACAATCTGCCTACTGATATTCGTAATATTACTCACATTGCGACATTTAAAAATCATCTTAAGCGCCATTTATTTGCTTGCCAATTATCTGCCTGAAAACTTCTAACTTTTCTTCTCTTCTTCTTCTTCTTTGCTTTTCTTCTTCTTCTCTTGCTTCTCTTCTTCTCTTATTGTAGCAACTAACATAACGCATCAGTATAGTCACCATTAATTTAACGTTGATGCTTGCCATTTGATTTATTTTTTTTTATAACACAGTATACAGTTCATTGATTGGGTCCTTTAGAAGATATCGTGTATGAGATAAATTAATCCTTTTGCTCATATCTCTATATATTAAGTTGTGATGTGTATACATTAAATTGTATTTTTTTTTTATTATGGCAATAAATTGTTATTATTATTATATGTTTGTTTAGTAAGTTACGTATTGTGAAGAAAAGCAATACCTATCGATTTACCTAAAGTTTTTAAGCATTCCGTTTCCGCCAAAAACCTTTAAGTGTGATCAAAATACAAAGCTCATATTATTCATCAATTTCAACCCAATTTTATACAAAATTATATATGGTAAAACAAATTTTTTCTTTATACACCAATAAAACCTCTAATTGTAAGATCAAATAGAAATCATTGACGTAAATAACGGCAATGCCATGAATAACAAAGAATACCTACACAACAATGAATAATAAAAATAAATATGAAAACAATAATAAAGTTATAATCAGTTTAATAGAAGCAACATCAAACAATTTAGTCAATAATAAAATCTTGATAAAACTGGAAATAAATTTACACGGCAGCGATGGGAGTAGCACTTGGTTAAGTTACCCAAGATTTAGTTCAATACAAAGTGAGTTTAAGCTGACTTGAGTAGGGTATTTTATTACAAATATAGAGATTTCGTGAAGTCTAGCGAAATTGTGTACCTATATTACAAAGTACGAATCGTAAGGAAATATTCTGCGAGAACAAGAAATCAATGGAGTAGAAGCTTATCACATCAAGCATATTTAAATTACCACCGTTTTCGGAACTACGGAACCTCGGCAAACGTTCCCTACCACCCACCACCAACTACATCGAAAATCGAGCGCCATCCCGGACTGCTTCGAGCAAGATTGGTACTCATAATTTCCCACGTACAATGAGCAGCAACCCGGAAACAAATAATCGATTAGTACATAGGGCGGAAATAAATAACATTCGCAGATTTAGCTTCACTCATCGACCCATTATTGCGGAGTAGGTTCCTGGTTGGTTATCGAATAGAGTCATTGAGATTACTCGATTTTGTGTTGATTATCGTAAAATCAATAAACAAAGTACATATGAGTGCTCAGTGTTATCAAATATCGTTGAGTGGTACGTGAACTTTGCAAAGCTCTCCCAAAATTGCGTATGACCTTTAAACTACACTACGGATCATTTTATTATTAAATTGATTGAAAAATGAAACATGCCTGAAGATTTATAATGTACTTTAAATTGACGTGTGGTTGATTGAAAGTGTTGATTGTAACGCATAAATCATTAGTATTATTCAGAGCTGGGCTCACAACTTGAAAAAGTAGTGGAGTATAATTACTTACACCAAAAAGTGTAAGTAGTTAAAAAATACTAAGTAGTTGAACTACTCTAAGAATATTATACTTTGATTACTAACTATTAAGTAGTTAGTAGTTAAATATGTAACTACTATTTTAACTAAATAAAATGCACTTTTAAGGCCTAAAAACCCAATACCGTATCTACAACTGTAAAAATTCATAGAATGGTGTAGAACAAAGGTTCTCAAGTTCTGTTTGTAGCTTGCTAAATACTCGAATATTTTTTCCGCGGTTCCCATAACACATTCGATTTTTGTTTTGAATTTGTTAACTTTCTAGAAAAATTGGAAAACTTTTGTGTCTAGTCTTAACTCTGATGTTAGTCCTAAAGCTAGGTTGTGTTGGGTTCTGGCTTAAGAGAGATACCCATACTAAAAACTTTAGGGTTTAACCATACTGTGCTTGATTGTTGTAAATTCTGCTGAAACTAAGAGCATAACTAGACCTACAATCTAACTTTATTATTAACACTAGACCAATAACTGGAAACATTAGGGTTCCTAATGTTTCTAGTTCAAAAGCTAGTGTTAGTTCTGAAGTTAAGTTGAGTTGAGTTGGGTTGGGTTCTGTCTTGAGAGAGGTACGGCTAAACTCAAATATTTTTTATTCCAGGTCTAGTGTTAGCTCTAGCGTTAATGTTAGCTCTAGTTTTAGTTTTTACTCAGTCTTAAGTTGTTGTATACTTGTATCAAACTAAAACTAACACTAGATCTAGAACTAAAAAGTTTCGGTCGGCTACAACAATAGCCGAAGAAGCAGCCCGACTATTTCTAGTACTAGGTTTAGTGTTAGTTGTAGCTTTAATTTTATAGGAATATAGAACATCATAGCATTATTTAATAACAAATTTTCTTGAAAAATTAGAAAACTTTCCTTGTTAAGAGTGATTGGTTTAGAATAATAAATGAATTAATGAAAAATAAAGTTTCTAGTTAGTAGTTAACAACTTTTAAATTGTTATCACGAAAATAAAAAACCAATAAAAGTGTTCAAATAATAACCAATAAGTGTTCAAAATGGATCCAACTGAACCTTATCATATAATATTCCACATAAACTAAGCTTATAAGTCAAATTCTTTGATACCAAAACACAAAACTGAACCTTATGAAGTAGGTATTACGTTAACATTATATAAAACTTTAAAGTTGTTTAAATCATGAAAAATATAATAAACAAATGAACATGGAATCTTATAACTTTGAAAGCGACTCTTTATTTAACTTAGTTTTGCTTTTCAAAAACCAACTGCTCAAAGAAGATTGTCTGAGATAGCATTAGACTTCTTGATGAATTAAGAATGAACGTAATGATGGTACGTTGGTGTTGTATTTTATAAATATTTGTTTAAATAACTTATAATCATGGAGATCTTGCAAGTACTGTAACAACTCTAACTGCAATTTACATTTTACTAAATATTTTTCTAATTCGGATGTTTTTATGGATTTATCACATTTTTTTAAATTTTCAGCTGTCTTAAAAGTACTTAAATTACTTAAAAGGAACTAAAATAAACAAAAATAGTTAGAATACCTAAAGTAGTTAACAATGAGGAGTTAACTACTTTCTATGAATATTTTATTCCAGCATAAAATAATCGAGTATAACTACTAGTAAAACAAAATTAGTTAAAACACAACCACTAACACAAAAAATAGTTGATTATATATTTAACTTTTTCTGTAGTTAACTACTGCCCAACGCTGCTTTTATTCAAACGTGTGTGAACAAACCGTGTGTGACTAATACACATCAATTTCATGTTCAATAGCGTTGTTGCATTGAAGGTTTAAACTTTGAAATTTTAACGTAGAGTAAAGCTTCGGATTACCGAATCAATTAAAATCAGCTCAATTCACATTATGGAAGCATCCGGATTATTGGATCATATTTAAATATTATCAAAAAGTCTAATAAATATCTATTTATAGATTTATTGTACTTTATTGTACCTATTAATAATATATAATGTAAAAAAATATATTTTGCAGATAATATTTTCTTACACCTTTAGTTATATTTTACTAATGATTATTTTTCATGGTTACTGTAATTTCTCTTGCCATGATTGGCTATTTGACCAGTAACTATGCTAAATATCCGATAGTTAAATTTAACCAAAGGTGAATAAACTGAGCCTGAATCTTTTACTACCTTCCTCACTTAATTCGTTTGTCCCAGCACCTTTATGGAGAGAACTGAATTATTTTCTGCAGCATATTACCGATTTCTTTTATTTGGTGACTAGACAATAGAATCCTCACTTGACTATCTAAATACTTTTCTCAAGTATTTTGCTAATAATTGCAAGAAAGGGCAAACATTAGGAAGAATAAACCCAGGATTTATAATAGAAATGCTCCTCAGTGTTTTGGAAATATGCGATAGTGAATTTAACCAAAGGTGAACAAACTGAGCCTGAAGCTTTTACTAGCTTCCTCACTTAATTCGTTTGTCCCAGCACCTTCATGGAGAGAACTCAAATTATTTTCAGCAGCATAATACCGGTTTCTTTTATTTGCTGACTGGACAATGAAATCCTCACTTGACTATCTAAATATATCTCTCTAGTATTTTGCTCATAATTGCAAGGAATGGCAAACAATAGGAAGAATAAACCCAATATTTGTAATAGAAATGCTCTTCAGTGTTTTGGAAATATCTACATGCTCTACACATAGAACGAAAATCTGTTATTTCCGAGTAGCGAATCTTTTTATTTACGATTAGCGATTACAAGGGAATAAAGATTTGGGTGTATACGAATTAGCGAAGCTTTACAAATTGATTACTTAAATCCTTTTTTTTTCGTGTACATCACTTCTAGATTTAAAGATCTACCTTAGTGGTACTCCAGACGACGCTCACAAACAGATACGAATCGCTAGGTCGTAATAGGAAATACTTCACGAGAACAAAGGAGTCAATGGAGTCGAAACTTAACATATCGGGCATGTTTAAATTATCACCGTTTTCGAAACTACGGACCTTCAGTAAACTTTCCTGGCAACTTCATCGAAAAGGGGGCGCCACCCCAAACTGCTTCGAACACCATTGGTACTAATAATGTCCCATGTAGAATGAAAAGCAACCCGGAAATAAATAATGGATTAGCACATAGTGCAGAAATAAATAACATTAATCATCGATTCATTATTGCGCTGCAGGATCCTGGTTGATTAGCGAATCGAATCATCAGATTACTCGATTCTGTGTTGATTATCGTCCAATCAATAAACAAAGTGGAGACGAGTTCTCTGTGTTATCAAACATCCTCGAATGTAACGAGAACCCTTCAAAGCTATCCCGGAAATTCGTATGGCCTTTAACACATTACGGAACATTCCATTAGTTCCAGGTAATACCATTGACAATCAAACTTCATTGCTTAATGACTGAAAAGATTATTAATTGTGTCCGAAACATGTCCAAATATTTTTAACTTTATTTTTATGCTTAATTGAAAGCTTTTAGCGCATCAATCATTAGTATTATTTAAACGTCCGTGTCTTTACGAACGGTGTGTGACTAATACCGATCAATTTTATATTCAATTCAAAACACCATTCTATTAGACTTAAACTTTTGAATTTTAAAGACAAGTTTACTATAAATTGATTACTTAAATACATTTGTTTTTCGTCCACTTCTAGATTTAAAGGTTTACGTATTATGTGACATTAAACGGAATTGCTTTAAAGATCTTTAAATTATTAACTATACAATGAGATTACTAATGCGATTAAAGCTTTTGCGCTCTCCCCGTTTTCAGAGATCATTGTACCTCACTCTAAGTTCGTGACAGAACTAACAATGAATCCTATTTTCCGCTCAAAATCATTTATTCATCTTTGCTAAATTTTAATGAAACAATTTAATGTATATTCAGCACTAAGAAAGATGCCGGTCTGATTAAGTATTGCTAAGATTTATTCATGTTAAAATAGGGTAAGTTAGTTTACGAAAATTCTGAACTTAACTTCCTCGTTTTTGTGTTATATATTTTGTGGGGAATAAAATGGTTATGATAAATATTAATATTATTTGGGATAGTGTAGTTAATATAGGTTGCTCAATTTTGTTATCTGCATTCTTCGAAAAGTAGTATTATTTACTTATTAAGTTTGTTCATCGAGTTATAACACAATAAGTTGTAGAAGGCCATCACCATTTAGAACGTCACAAAATTTTTTTGTTTAATATAACCGTACGTTTAGGAGTACACATTATGGTAAAAACGTACACGCTGTTACTTACGGTTTCGTTGCTTTTCTAATTATCATCTGTATCCGATGACGAGACTGACGTAGTACCACACAAACAACACCGCTCACTATTTTTAGTCCAGTTTCCAATTACGAATGAATCTTTCACAGCATTTTAAATACCTAAACAACAGTTTGTAACGAAATTTTTAATAAGGCCACTTTTATTGCTTTAATTATTAGGGACGCATTATAAACGAAAGACAAGATGTACTGTGAAACGGACAGCGTGCGCGATCCCAGCGACAGTGTGCTTCGTTAAGTGTGTACACACATATGACCCCCGCTGTATCGGGCAACCAGCACGAACTATAATAAATGTAAAACTGATCTAAAAATAGTTTGCCTCTGAGACGTTTTAAACACGAAGGACAAGCGCGCGCCGCTCGGCGACTGATTCTGATATCAACCAGTTTTTTTTCTTTCGTATTATGTTATTATTTACTTCGTTTCTCTTTTGCTCGAGTCCCCACCAACTTTTCGGTGACGAATTCTGTTCTTTGTTTCAATTTTTAACATTAATGTGCTACTAAATTTGTTTAGATTTTATTTTAATATAACATCAAACATAACTACCTAGAAGTAGAAATGTAAGTTTAAACTCGTAACAACAACTTTACGCTGAATCATAAATAAAACGAGAGCTCACTCTATTGTAGTAACTAGACTATGAATTAGATATATTTGGGCTGTGATGGGCGATAGGTAAATATCTGGTGGGTAGGTATTTAAAAATAAGAGAATTTGAGGGTAAATACTCAAACAGTGGGTACTTAACCTAATTAAAAAATTATAGCAATACATGAATATATTTTTTAATTCGAATGTATTAATTTATTCACAAAAACAAAAATATCAGTGTATTGCTCTTCTGATATAATTTTGCATTGTATTTAAAATTTAAGATTTTGGATGGTTAATATCCCAAATTATAACAATTTATAAAAAACATGATCTTCATGAAACAATTATTTCTAATACTAAAGATAAAATTATTAAGATGGATAAAACAGATACAGTCTATAAGACTGTCATCCGCAGAGTAGTCCTGTGGTGTTGTCTATTGATGACAAGTTGATAGATGATGTGTCAGAGTGTTGCAATCATTTTGGCGAGTATTTTTCATCTGTAGTTCAGGACAGATTGGTGGCTACTTACGGGTCATCTTTGTCACTATCTTGTACGCTGGGTGACTGTGTGGGCTCTTCTTTGTATTTTGCTCCCGTTACGGATACAGAGGTCTTCGATGCTATTAAAGGCTTGAAAAATGTTAAAGCTGTTGGATGGGATGATGTTACTGTTGAATGCGTCAAATTTGTGAGTGATAGCTTATGCGTGCCTTTGGCCAAGATTTTGAATCGGTCAATTGAGTTAGGGGTTTTTCCTGACTTACTGAAGGTGGGAAGGGTAACGCCTGTTTTCAAAAAGGGTGATGCGCATAGTATTGAGAACTACAGGCCTATTTCTATTTGTAGCGTGTTTTCAAAAATATTCGAAAGCGTTGTTAAGCGGAGATTGTTGAGTTTTTTTGATGCATTTCGAGTAATGTGTCGATCGCAGCACGGATTCGAAGGGGCTTATCAACTGAGACCGCTACTGTCGATTTCTTTTCATATGTCTATGAACACCTTGACAAAGGTAATTATGTGGTTGGTCTTTTTTTTGACCTTTCCCGAGCTTTCGATTCGTTGCCCCCACACTTCATCAAGGAAAAGGTATACAATGTGGGTATTCGTGGAAGTCTGCTAAAATGGTTAACTTCTTTCGTTACAAGTCGTAGTTTGAGAGTGGTTCTGTCGGGAATAGCCTCGGAGGACTCACCTGTAAATCTTGGCGTACCTCAGGGTTCCATACTGGGTCCCTTACTGTTCTTAATTTTTGTAAATGATTTACCAACTTTTTCGAGAATGTTCATGTGGTGATGTATGCGGATGACACCTCTATCGCTATTGCTGCTCGTGATCGGAGTGAGCTTGATAGCTTGGTTGGTAGCACTGTAGAGCGTTTTGTGGATTGGTGCACCCGAAACAGAATAATCTTGAATGTACAGAAAACTGTCTGCGTAAATTTTCATGTTCGGCGACCGCTTTCCATAGAACATCTTGCTGGGATTCCTTTACAGAAGGAAGCCAACTTTTTGGGCTTGAGCATTGATACCGAAATGAGTTTTGGACCACATATAAATAACGTATGCAAAAGATTAAATTCGTCGTATTTTGCGTTGCTCAAGCTCAAATATTCGTTGGACAGGACGTCACTCCTGGACGCATATTACGCGCTTTGCTACTCACATATTTCATACAATATTCTTTTGTGGGGCAGAAGTTCTCAGTGGCGGCGTGTATTTGTGACTCAGAAACGAATAATCAGATTAATTTTTCAATTACAATGTGGTGAATCCTGCAAGGAAGTTTTTAAAAATAATAGTATTCTTACCTTCCCTTGTATCTATATTCTCAAAGCTGTGGTGTTTGTCAACGGAAATCGTGAAAGATTTTTGGGCTCTGTTAGCCAGTATGAGACGAGACGTGTTGATTTGCCGTTGTTGCGACACAAAACAGCATTTTTTGAGAAAAGTCCGCAATACGATTTTGTAAAACTATATAATAAGTTACCTGTCTCAATAAAAAGCATCACCGCTCCTCGTGAATTCAAAAATAAAGTTAAGGCGTACTTGATCGAGAATGTTTTTTATAGTTTACGGGAGTATCTCTGTGGGGTCACGGACTTACCATAGGCATAAAGATGTATTTAGCTTTTTTCTTTTTTTTTTTTTTTTTTGTGTATTTTGTTATGTGTAATAATGTATTATATGACTTATCTCCATCTACAGTTATGTGGCACTGAGACTAATAAATTATTATTATTATTATTATTAAATGTAAAGGTTGTTACTACATAAATGTAAATATTACTACATTTATATAGGGGAATCCAAAAAACATTAAAAAAAGCGTGTACAATAATATAAATATGACGTAAATCAGATAAAAACAGAAGGTAAAACAGCGGTCTTTCAACATGCTATTAAAGAAAACCATAATGTCGATTTTGAAAACACAAAAATCCTCTCACTTTGATAAGGAAAGACTTAGAATCAATTTACATGACGAAAAATATTGAAAATACTGTAAATTTTAAAACAGACATAAGCAAGACTGGTGTTATTAATTTAATTTTAATATATGAAAATATTAATTATTTATTATTCAATGAAATAACTTTAACTAAGGAAGTAATTAAATTTTTATATAAAAGAATTTTATATAGATATAAGATAAACTGGTTCATCAAATTTTAAAATAAATTTCCAGTTTTTATTACCATCTTGCTTTATTACTATAACTTACATAAAAGTTTTATTAAAAATGATCAAATTAAAATATTTTTACTTTTAACAATTCTATACATATTAAATTGTTTTTTCTCTACTTATATAATACAATAATTGAAAGAAAAAATCTTGAAAATGGGAGTTGATATCCCAAAAAGTCGATAGATAAAATTGACTAATTTTTCTTTGAATAAAGAAATTATTAAAAAGGAGGTAAAATAAATGTTTTTTTTTAATTAACAGGGAATTAATGGTAAATGCACCCCATGCACTGCAAAATGAATTTTAAGTAATACTTTTAATTTCAGAAGAATTTATAAAAATTAAGCCCTGAATGGCTACTAAAACTAGAACTAACACTGGACCTAGTACTAGAAAGATTCAGGTTTAACCGAAACTTTCTAGTACTAGGTCTAGTGTTAGTTCTAGTTTTAGTTTGATACAAGCATACAAAAATTTAAGCCCGAATAACAACTAAAAATAGAGCCACCACTAACGGTAGAGCTGATACTAGACCTAGTACGAAAAACATTTAAATTTAGTCGTATAAGACGTAATAAGTCGTATAAGACGTAATAAGTCGTCTTATACGACGGAATCAAACCCAACTTAACTCCAGAAATAACACTAGACTTAGGACTAGAAACATTAGAGTTAGCGGTATTAAGAGACATACGGAAAGTTTTCCAATTTTTCAAGAAAGATAACAATTTAAAAAAAAATCGAATGTATTTAAGGTCCCGCAAACCGAAAAAGATTGGGAGCCTCTGAGTTAGAGATTATTATACTATTTTTTGTTTTGTTGTGAGTTTATGTGTAAATCACTATTGTTATTGCTTTTTATTAAAAAAAACTCGTATTTTTGGATTAAACATATTTACTTTTTGACTGATCTTTGTATTTGTTGTACTTTTTTTTTTTTAATTTTATGAATACCTCAAAATACCTATTCTTATAAAACCCATGCTATATTCTCTTGAAAATAAATACCAGGGTATTTAACAACACTGTATTTCGGTCAATGATGGGCGCTAAGTAAATACCCACTGGGTAGGTATTTACAAATTGGATATTTATCCTGGCCAGAGTAAAATACCCAAACAGTGGGTACTTATCAATTGACGTTTTTTGCATTGTGTTGTTAGCACTGCTTGATTCTTTATGCGGAAACTTTAACGTTGATGTTAATATTGACTCTGTTGATTCTGAAATTGTCGCAGACATATTCCATTCTTTTGGGTTGCACGGTTATACCCCTAAACAAAATAGAATTGCTTGCATCCAGGGTGGTGTTATTGTAAAATCCAAACTGGACAACATGCCAATTAGAGCTGGACGATACCTTAAATAAAACTTCAATACCTATTCAAAGTATTGAAAGTATCAAATTATTGGAAATAATACTTTAATAACATAGTAAGTGCATAATAAGTAACCCTTTTTATATATTTTTCTTCGTAAGTTTTAATTTTGTGATTAAAATGATGGAAAGAATCTTTATCTAGATTGAAGATTATCATCATCATCATCATCCGTTATTTTGTTTACTTTTAATATACCATTAATATTTTAATATTGCCTCTGGAAAACTTGAACTACTTCCACAAGACTGAAAATTCTTCCAAAACATTTAATAATCTTTCTGGAAGACTTGATAATGCTTCTAGGAGACTTAAAAACTTTCTAAAAGAAATACCTTCAGAAGATTTGATACTGTTTTTAAAAGTCTTGAAATACTTCTAATAGTTTGGAAACTTAATACTAATTATAAAATTGCTAGCATAAAACATTTTGATTGCAAAAAACAAGATTGAGTTTGTTGCGAAAACGATTGGACAAAATGTAAAACCTTGATGTAAGTACAAAAACTGTTAATTAAACATTAAATACTGCTGTTAGTACAGCTGTTAATAAAATTTGATTTTGCTTCCAAAATACCAAATACATGGTACAAAATACCATATACAATAGCAAAATATAATAAATTCATCTCAAAAGTTCAAAAACTACCGATTCAAGATTAGATACTGCTTGTAAAACTCTAAATACTGTTGGCAGCAGATATTTCTTTTGTTCTCATCTTCAAAGTATCTTGGCTCCCTTAAAGAATTTTAGGACACATCTTTATACGCGGTTTTTTGATATTTTTTATGTAGAATCGTCCTTTTAAATATAATGTATTTTTAATATAATGTAAAGGCAATTTTCTGTATATAAAATATAATTTTCGATATTTCGACACATTTGCTATTTCGATACTCCGATTCTTTCGATACTTGCGCCGATACCAAGGTAGGTATCGATACCATCGACAAGTATCGATACTTTGCTTAGCACTATTGCTAACAAATATACCTCTTGAGTTTTCATTTAACCTTACTTTTTAATGTTGTTCGCGCCAACATAATTTTATCTTATGTGAATGAATAACTCAAATAAAATACCTCAAATAACTCATTTTCTAAAAAAATTAAATAACTGAAGCTAGATGTTATTAAGGAATGGTTTTAAAAATTTTTAACGTGGTTTCCTGATGATGGCTGTGTAGCCGCAACAGGTCGAAACCGAAAAATAATAATAAAATTTTCATCGTTGAAGTAAAACAGAGTTTTCTTATTTTCTATTCTAAACGTAACATCACGATGACAACAAAGAGAACAAATCTATCAATCTTTAGAGTTTTGTTCTTTTGATTTTTTCAAAATCAATATTGCTAATCATCTCGCATGCTTTTTAAACATTTTAAAGATAAGTCACACATCAGGTGAAGAGTTACCACATGTTGTAACCAGTAGACTGTGAAATGTTCATGTATTTTTACGATTTGTATTGTCCGTTAAAACAGAGGTGTCCTCCTGCTGGTTGTGGCTCCTCAATGTCACCCAGGAAATCAGAGATGCTGGCAACCACCTTAAAAACCTCATGCCCAATGGTTTCCTTGAACTTATACCAAATTACACAAAATTAAATTCCAAATACAAGTCCCTGATAGAAAATATAAGTAGGAATTATTAGTCAGATAAATGAAATCGAGAAAACCGAAAAATGTAAAGAATGAAATCGAGTACTGCTTCAAAGTTAATACTAGTATTAATTTTTGTAATCGTTGTTCCCAAACCTTTAAACATAGCCTTTGGTTCAGCGTCACCGGCCTCATGTATGGCGGATGGATTCCTAAATGTGTCTGAACTAACGGGAGTAATCAAAAAGCTGAAAAGCACATGCAGTGTTGGACTTGAGGATGGCCATATCGGATGCGTCAAGTTTCCAGTTTCACGGGTACATACCCAGATAAATTCAAGACTTGCAACACGATACCGTGACAGAATGGTTTTCCAGATGGGGTTTTCACAGAGATTGCCATTATCGATTATCTCAGGATGTTTGTAAATACCTAAATAGGGGTCACTTCGTCATTATCTCCAGAGATCGTTGTTTAGTTTACACAAACTGTTTAGATTGGGAATCCGTGGTCCGATACTCCACTGGAGCAGGAGTGGCATCAGAATACACTCCAATAACAACTCTTAATATTTTTTATTATTTATTAATGACCTACCCAAGCACATCGACAGAGAAGTTCATTTGACAATGTATGCAGACGACACATCAGTGGTCATTGCTGCTCCTGACTCCGAAACCGTATCTTGCAATGTCAGAGCAGTGATTGAAGAATTCGAAAGTTGGTGTAGAAGAAATAGGGCAATTCTAAATTCGAGTAAGACGATCTGCATAAATTTTCATAAACGCCGTGTTTTCCCCGATCCTGCGAATTTGGCCGTTCCTTTATCGGAATCAATGAAGTTCCTGGGAATACATATTGACTGCAACTTGACCTTTAGATCACATATAGACTAGGTATTAAGGCTAAAATCGTGTTTAAGTGACAAATCGATATTCCAAGCCTATTATGCAAGGTATTTTTCTCATCTTGCATATAACATCTTGGTATGGGGTCTGGCTACTAATTGGCAATGTGCTCTTGTATCACAGAAGAAAATGATTTTTTCCATAATTTTTAGTAAGGAAAATTTTAATAACCACCATAACTATTAATTTACTATATTTATTATTTACTATTTTACCAATTTTGTTAAATTATATAATCAGCTTCCGAATCGTATAAAGCAACTCAATAAAAGCTAAACAGTTTTAAAAGTGAAATCACTTCTGATTAAGAGCGCATGCTACAGCCAGCGGGAGTATCTCTCTGATGCCTTGTAATCTGTCCCATTAGAATGTTAAGTGCGAATTTATTGTAGTTTGCGTTTTTTATGTTGTTATTATTTCATTTTGTATTTGATAATGCACATCCACTGTTGTGGCCTACGTGTTTAATACATTATTATTATCAACCAATTAAATATTTATAGTAATACATGAATTTATTTTTAAATTTCCATGCATTAATTTATTCAATGACTTGAAATGCTTTCAGAATATTTGAACTGCTACCAAGAGACTTACCGCCCCTACAAGATAAAATATTGTTTCTAGAAAACTTAATATTGCTTCCAGAAAACTTGAAATAGTTCCACAATACTTGATGCGAAGACTTGAAATATTTCTAAAAGATTTGATATTATTTCCAGAAGACTTGAATATTCTAGAAGACTTGATACAGCATCTAGATGACTTGAAATCCTAGCAGAAGCCTTGGTATTACTTCCAATAGAACACCCATACAAATTCTTAATGGTTTTATTAGGATTGAAGTTACCATTTTTAATTTTATTGTACCATTAGCTTTTTATTCTCAATTCAACCTCAGCATCTGATGCGAACGTTTTTTTGAATATTTTCAAGCCTTTTCAGATCGAATTCAAAGAGCCATTCGTCGTTTGAGCCTTTTAATAAAATCCAGTTTTTTTAGTTTCACTATAATCAATTGTTTTTTTTGCCTGAAGAAACGTGATGCCAATCCGTAATGTTTCCAATTTTGTGTTTATCATTACTTGTTGGTACTTGTTCAATAAAACTGTAGCGCTTAATTACTATTGAAACTAGAACTACCGTCTTTGATTTATACACCGTATAGACAGCTCGGGGAATACCCCGAGGTTGTCTATTAACATGAAACAGAGCAAGTTGGGGAATAGCCCGAGTTTGATTCTATCTAGGAGCACTAGTATTTGTACTTAAATACATTGATGTATTTCTGATTATTTTGTTCGTTTGAACGAGTTAAATCGATGTTGTTTGAATTTGTCCAACAATTTTCGACCCATATAAAGCACATTAAATAGAAGCCGTCTAATAAAGTGCTTTAATTAATGACCTTAACATCTTTATGTTGAGTTTTACGTTAAGAATGCCGTTAAAATAAGTAGTAGATGAGACGTCTTCGCAATATTACATTCTTAAAGTTAATCAAAGAATGTAACTGGGTATGAAAATTAAATAATCTGCATGCCTCAACCCCTTTAGTTTATATTCCTTATCTAATTTTCATTAAATAATGCAAATTTGGAAGTTTCCGAATTGTTTCCTCTTCATACATAGAGTAGAGCGATTGCTTGTGACCGCCAGCATACAATAACGTTACTCGCCTTGTGGTGCCACTCCTAACATAACTAACAGGAAATGCAGAATAATTGAATGTAAATCCTTTGCAAAACAACAGGTGAGGGAGAATATGCTTAGGTGGCGTATCATAGAGGGGCGATTATCGATCGCAAAATTTATCTTGGGAATTCCTTTCTATTTAGTTCGTTCCCTTTGGGATCACGGAACCACCGTTGAGATAACTCGAAGTCAGTGTTTGAACCGGTAAACAAGAGATTTAACGTAAGTCGCAATGATGTATGCCAAATAGCTCGTTGGCAGCTTTCTTCTCTAATCCTAAAATAATTTCCTTTTTATTTAAAGACTTTATGTTATGTATGATCAAAACACGCCACATGTTCAATTTACGTCTCAATTAATGCCTCGTATTAACTAACCCATCCATAAAATCTCAACTCATTGAATTGTTAAAATAAGTGGATAAAGCTAGTTTATATTCTAATAATTATGAATTTAAATAAGCCAATGCATCTCGTTTATAAAACGGACTTGATCGTACTTAATAATCTTTACGAACTGGTTCAATCGCTATAACAGGTAGTTTCGCCCTTGCCACAAGAATTACTGAGGCCGTGTTCACATGAAATACCGAAAACGACGGTGTACGTGATGTTGCTGTCAACCAAAATAGGCCACGCACGGGCTTTTGTATCGCAATATCTCTTTACAGTCGACTGTATTTAACTCCTGTTTACTTCCAATCACCGGTAGCAATAGTAGGCACGCGAGAGGTTACAACAAACCTGACCAATTTAAATGGTTTATGTAAATTACATCGGTGGCAGTTACGTTTTCATGCAAATTTGAGCTGAAAAACTTTCTAAAAACGGGGTCTGTAATGGCAGAAAATTTTACAAACAAATCAAAATGATAATAAACTTTCGAGCAAATGTCGAATGTTAACGTTAAATTTCTTCACCATTGGCACGCAAAATCCGTGCGCAGGATCGTCGAAGAAGTAAAACAACCACGATGTGAACCGCGGCCAGATTTATATATAGCACACAACAGGTACATATTTGTCGTTCAGGGTCAGGGTGGTCTATTTTTAGTCCACACAAGCTAAACCAGGCTGCGATGGCTGCTTCATGGTCACCTGGAATTGAGATGAACACCTAATCTGTCATCGTATGCAAAGGAAAGATCTCATTGTTAAGGTGACGGGTGTTTTGTGCTTCACAAAACTGCTTTTAACGCTAAACGTTTTAATACATCGTCACTCTTCTTTCATTTTTAGATTTCATTTTCCCATATCTATTCAAAAGAACGTAAGTATATCTAAAGTAGCGTAAAAAGCTAAAAAGTTTATGATGATTTATAATTAAATTAAACGGTACTTACCACTAAATCAAGATTTAGAAACATTTCAGTTTAGCCGTCTTAAAAGACGGACGGTTAACCACGAATGTTTCTAATTCCAAGTATAGTTTTAGTACTAAATTTAATTGTTATTGAGGTACAGATTTTTGTGTTTCCGATTGAATTGAAGGAGAAACTAAAATTCCATATTTAGCGAATAGCTGTCTAAAAAAAATTTTTAATGAACAAAAATCTGTAAAGGTCTATTTACAATCTTCAATGACGCATTTTGTCAGTGCCAGTGAAAACTGTGAAAATGAAAGGACGTCGGCAACTATATTTGTCAAATTTCACTGACGAATTTTTGTACGCATTTTGACATGTAATGTAAGCCTAACTTAATCAAGCTAGTGCAAAAAGAATTAAATCATATAAATATAAGAAGAGCTAACGGATACATTTTTCAAGTTTCAAGTGAAGAAATTGTACATTAAGAAAATGAACAAGGTGGGCCAAATTGGATACATTTAAAGGGAATCTTCTTTTTATAAGAGATAGAGGAAAAGTAATAACAGTGTCTGAGTCTCGATTTTTATTAGAACAGTGCCGTCCTAAGGTATTTGGCGCCCCAGGACTGGGTTGGACGAAAGAAGTGAGTGCGCCCCTTTTCTGAACCTAATTCTAAGTGTAGTATTAATCAATTCAAATACACAGAGCTGCCAAATCAGTTTGTAAAATATTCTATTTTAGAAACTATTTGTTGTAGATTCCTTCGTTAAAAAATGTCTTCAGACGCACGGCTAAATAAAAATCTTTCCACTTTTAGCTCTAGTGTTAGTTCTTGTTTTACTTCGTTTGATATATACAGGGTTGCCAAAACAGTTTGTAAAGCAGTCTATTTCAGAAACTATTTGTCATAGAGACCTTCGTTAAAATAATGTTTTCAGATGGACGTATAAACCCAACCAAAACCAACCCTGCATATTTGAATTGAAGTAAAACGCCTCAAGAGTTGGCGCCCCAGAGCTGTAGCCTTAATAGCCCTTAAGATGCCGCTTTATAAGAAACTTAATGATAAAAACTGCAAATCGATATCTCTTATAGTTTCAGAGAAAAATGCAGACGTCAGTGACACTAAATATGTGTCCAAAAGCGGTAGATTGTGGTATAAAAATGTTGTTTTAATGCATAATTGGGATAAAGTCAGTTTCGTGTTTCTTTACATATCAAACCTGCCTCAGAAAAAAAGTCTTTTTGCATAAAAGGAGTTTGCTGATGTGATTAAGTATCGTTTAGCAAACTTACTACCTACCATCTCATAATGTCAATGTTTTATTGAATGGTGAGCTATGTGATACGTTAGTTTTATCAAACAATGTGTGTTCACGAATTTTATCAAAATCTGGTTTGCATCGCATTCAAAAAGTCCTGAACAGTTATGTTGGCTTCATTTACGGGATCAGAAAGTATGAAATCATACCTAATATTAAGTAACAGAATGTGGTTGAATATCTGTTTTAAATTCTATTTCCTGTGCCTCACGAATAAGATAGGTATCACGAACATACCAGACTGCTTGTATGATGAATCATTTTTTGGAGACACATACACAACCTAATAAGAGCTCAGAAAATAGTTCTTTTTGAGCCATCTAAGGAGTATAATACCTTTTCCTCTGATCTCAAGAATAAAAGACCCTACATTTCAAAAATAATCTTACGGGACGCAAGTAAAGATCAGCAGTGGTATTCTTGTATTGTTCTTAGAATGCTCTGAGACAGAATCTCTGTCGTAGATTCTTCAAAACATATCCAAAATAGTTTGAATTTCTGAAGTGGCATTTCCACGTTCATTGTTTAAACAAGATCTTTTAGAAGTCATTTCAGAATCATTACTTTCATCGTGTAAAGAAAACCGTTCAGCTTGAGCATCATCAAAACAAGGTCTTGTAGCGAGGATCTGAAACTCGTCGACAAGTAATACGTCTGTTCTAAGCACAGATCTTCAGTTATGTTCAGTTTGCTGAATTTTTGGTCTTTAATTAGGTATCTGGTTAGTAAATTGTTCTAAACAAGGTTGTTATCTTTTAAATAGTCTTTAAAACGGACTATTTTAAACATGCTTAAAACTGTATGATATGTTTTAAACAATTCAAAAAATGTTTTCAAACATTAGATGTTCTTTGAAACAATAGTTTTGTTTAAGGAAAAACTTAAACAAAAATCGTTACTCGTTTCCGCTACTACTATTTACTCCATTTAACTCTCGAAATATGCAGACAACTTTTGCTGCTTTATTATTTCCTAATCTATTGTTTAACGCAAATTGTATTAAATCTTAGGAAGAAAAATGTTGTTCAATATTGGCAGATGATGCTGCCGCATCATATGTAACTAATTTTAATGTAATAACATCCAAAGAGCTAAAATTCTTCCATCAGGCTAACGGTGACATTAAGTCTTAACTTCTTATGCTTATGTTCGTATTAAATTTGGTATTTAAGGGGTAATCAGTGTAGAATTAAAAAAAAAAAAATCGATTTTTTTTTACTTAAGCGATATGTTTGACCTTTAAAATTAATATCTTCAAAGGTTTTGTCCAAAAAAATTTTTCTACTGACAGAAAGCGCGATAATTACATCCACCAAAAATGAAACCGGAAGTTTTTGCAGCGATTCAAGATATCTATGAAGATTGAAGTAGAAAGCATTTGCTTGAGCGTTGCGTATCCTTCACACTCAAAATAGCAATGAGAGCTTTAATTCATTAGTTTGGTCTATCGCTCCAAAGACCATATCAAGTATTGCATTTTAAGAATGTAAAAAAATAACTACTGATGACTAAGTGACATAATGGAGGTTATGGAAATAAAAATTGGTTACAACTGTTATAATTTTTGCTTCGAAGCCGATGCAAAACGCATTAAATATTCCAAACGCTCACTCACTAATAAAACAAAAGAGGCGCGGCAATACTTAACAGAGATCAGAAAGCTGCGGGAAGAGGGAAATAGCAACATTAGGGGTCAACTTTATGGTGTTGGAATAGCTGATTAGTGATAAGACCCTATAAAAACTATTTTTTTAAAGCTTATAAGCGGATCTTAGCGTTCTAAAACTTTAAATCGGTTTTCTCGAAAACACATTTTTCAATGTTGCGCGACAAATAACATAAACATTTTTTGATAGGTTAACTTCAAATTGTAACACCATCTTTAGCAAGAGAGAAAAGCGCATGGATTTTTCGAAACATTGATTACTTTAGCTTTTATAAATAACTTTCAACGACATCCTTTCGTGAAAATCACTTTGAAATCTTTAAATGCATGCCATTTTACAAAAATTAATTGTTTGAAAAACCGCTACGCCTTTCTCTATGTTTTGAGCTAAACTTTGGAAAGAACTTTCGTTTTCTATTCTAGGTTATGATTTCCTCCCCGCAGAAGAGCGCGGGGAAGAAAACCACCTTGGATGTAATCTGTTGTACGGCGACTGTTAACAAAAACATCTTTTGACAATATTAATGAATCTGTCTTTTTACCTTTTTTTTTTTTTTTTACACTCCCATTAAAAAAAAATCCGAAAGATAACCTTTGAAAACAGATTTCTACACTAATATTACCCCTTAACAAACATCAAAAAGTTTAAACAAAAAAAAAACACTTTAAAACAGTAAGAAAACATGTATTTTGTTGAAAATTAAAGAAAAACATGATTTTTTCAAAGTGCAAATAAATGATTGGTAGGTTCAAGAATACTGCAAGCGTGATATTATTAATTGATAACAAATGAATTATTTTTTATATTCTTTTTTACTAAGGGCAAGTTATTCGCTATAATAGCTATTTTTTTAGACGTTTTAAAAGATACACGGCTAAAACCCGATCAAAATCTTTATTGAACCTTAAGACTCAAACAACGTTATACAACACGACAAGAATAAATTAAGCATTTACTAACCCAAAGTGTGAAATAGTAGATGTTTGTCTATACGTGACGTCACGAAGGGACCTTTGAGCTATGCACTTGTCCCCGGGATGTAATAGTCCTTTTAGAGAGTACCGTCCTTGGTACAAATATAAAGCTAGGTAAACTAAACACAATGGTATTGATAGCCGTCTAAATTTGTGTGGATTAAAACGGTCACTTTCTTTTCTGTATTAGTCCATTATATCTAAGCCTGGAAGATCCCAATATTCACATTTTTAGCTATGTTGCAAAAGAAACAGTATTATTCATTTACAAATAGCATTAAAAAAAAACAAAAATGTCTAAAAAGAATCTTGGTAGCCTAAGGAACTTTAAAGATATCCCTAGGCTGTGGTCATTTGTAAAAGATAATAAAAGCACTCTAAGTCTAATTACAAGAGATCAGTCTGAGTCTTGAAGGCATATTGTGAAGGTAAACAAGTACCTTTACAGTACGCCGATTATTAATACCTCTCTTTATAGTAATTACGAGCAAACTGATAAATAAAGATATAAGATTTGAAAGAGCGCCATATAAATATATTCCCAATGTGGAGTTAGTAAGTACATTGAATCCATATAGGAAATGTTCAATTTCTATTAACATGAAATATTTGGCCGATTATAGTAATAAATGAGCTGATTGAATAACGAGAAAAATGACGTTGTTCAAATTGGCAAAGATAATAAGGATAACGATAGGATAAAGTATGTGGTATATTTATCAAATATTTCATAAAATACCTCTTGGCAACATTTGCAAGTACTAATCGTGAGCATTGCCTCTACCTCATTTTACTTTCAATTCGCCGGTACACATTTATAGTAATCGGCCGTCTATAAATAGCTCGCGGTACCGTAAAGGTCATTACGGTAATGACGGTGAGGTATCACCAGTGCGATGTCGAGGCGCGTTTACAGTTTGCGCGAACCAAACCGTCACGCGCTTTCGTCTCTGTGCACAGACTTCAATTGGTTACTCTTGCGTAATTTGTTTCGAACAAATTCACGGTGAGTGGTTTCCAACGTATATGGATCAAATGGAATTGGACGACCAGGGAAGCAAAACTATTACGATGAGACCGAAACGATACAAACAACGCAAAATTATTTTCCATTCAACCCACGCAGTTTCTAACTACGCTAAATTAAATCTAGGTTGTTATTTTTGTTTTCGCAAAAGTTAACTTGTGCCTCCAGCAGAAAATCCTACTTGCGACAGCGACAAATCCCCCTTTATTGTAACGTTATTTGGAAATTTGCATTGCAAATAGGTTCTTAATCCCCCACGCATATTTGGTAATTGTGTACCGTTAGTTGATTAAACTGTCTGGCTTGTAACGTTACTTCATAATCGTCCCGCAAGATTACACGATGACAGTGTCGGTGATAACAGAAGATTGATTATCAGATTCGAAACGGTTGTAAACACATCGCCCGGCGCTCTTCACGGCATTTATAGTGAACGCTGCTAAAATTAACGAGGTCGACCAAAAGAGCCATGGCGAACAACTACACCGTATAAAACAATTTCGTATTAAATTAAAATATGGGGCATATGACGTAATTATAATCTTATAACATTTCCTCCTACAGCAATATATAGGTGTTCCGTGACTCGGTCGACAAAGTTATACCATATATCCCGAGGCTCATTACGATTAAAAAGGTGATATATCACTTTTTGATATAAGTGAATTCCAAAAGATCCAGTTGATAAAAGAAAGTTAATAAACTTAAATAATAATATCCAATATTTCAAGAATTCGAAAAGGAAAGGGACCATTGACAAGAAGAAAGGAATTACAGTAACGAGAACATGCAAAGTATTCTAGTGCACGCAAACATACAAAAAAATTGCGTGACGAGACTTGACGAGAGGACAATAAGTTCCAGAGTGGAATCGCTTGCAATGTAAAGATCTATAAGTATTGGCGTGATGTACTGGGAATATGAGTAACGAATTGAATTGCGAGCGTGTGGTTCTGTTATGAGCTGACAAAAAGTTGAAATTGTTAAACAAATATCTGGAGGTTTGATTATCAAAAAATTTGTACAAAGTTAATAATACACGAAAGGATCGTTGATTCTCACACGTTAACAATTTTAAGTTATTGCGATAGGGAAAGATGTGGCAATAACGATCTTCTATGCAACAATCGATAAATCGGTGCAGACTGTAGCAGTATAATCTAGATCGGGAATACGGATCAACGTATCAACGTTAATACGTGCAGCACAGATTAGGACGAGTAAAAGAAGGTAGGAAATATGGAAGTCTACGTAGAGAATCAAAACAAGAATACACATTATACAGCTGAGTTGAATCTATCATGACACTCAGGTTTTTCACCACATTCGTGAATTTTATGACAACGCCATCGAGAGTAAGTTGTGAATTAGTAAAAGCGGGTAATTTATTTTAAACAGAATTTGTACCAAACACAATTGCTTTAGTTGTAGGGGCATTTAGCTTTAACCCAAAAAGCTTAGATCAGTTATGCACCTTAGCACGAACACGATTTAGACACGGTCGTACTGATGTAAATCTGGATGTCATCTGCACATAAATGATAATTAGGAGATATTACTTTTGTGACACTATTGGTAAAAATAGAGAAAAGCAGTGGATCAAAACTCTTCTTAACTGGACAAAGGGTTTGTGTCAGTGTGAACACATAAAAGCCCATGGAAAAGGTAGGATCAAAACTATAACAAACAAGAAGGAAAAAACCGATAGATGAGAAAGTTGTGTGGATAATACCACGATCAACTGAATCAAAACCTTTACTGAAATCAAGCAGTACTAACAAGGTCAAACGTCGGTTATCATAGGCGTATCTCAAAAGCTTTTGACAGAATAGAGAGAATTGATTTAGGACGAAACTCACAAGGGGAAACTGGACTGTTTATTTTAGAAATAGGCACAGCATGCGCAAGCTTACACATGGAGTGAACGGATGATGTTTCAATGGAAAAGTTGTAAACATGAGTGAAGAAAGGAATTACAGTTAGATTAGAATTACACATTATAATATGAAGAATCATATTATTATACACACCTATCAACCATAGGGAGCGAAAAGTTAGAAGAAATAAAATTAGATGGCTGATACCTTGAATGAAGGTGTTTTTGGAAGAAGTATTAAGAGTTACTGATGGTTTAGTCAAATGGCTCACTAAAGAATTTCCGTCAACAACAGCTTATGCAGCAGCTGAATTAATGATACCAAGAGACTTTAAAATTTTCCAGAACGTCTTAGAAGTAGTCCTAGTCAGTTTCTAGTATAAATATGCTTAATTTGCATTTTACATCTATGGTTACACCGATTACGTAATACACAATACGTTTCATAGTTTTATGAATTGCATTTAAGAAACACTTCAGCTCTGTTTTGTTCACGCACAAGGTCTCTAATCTCATCACGTAGCCAGGGGTCACGGAAAAGTTTTACTTTGCCACGGATATAATACAATGGCAAAATCAGTAATGCATCACATTTGAGGTGCTCATAATCGATGTGCCTAAAATCACGGTAAGTGAAGGTGCGATGAAAAGAAGCCGAAGTTGAATAAATCAAATAATAATATAAATCAGATCATGACAAGAAAACTATGCAGTAGGTAATTGGCCATGAGTTAAAATTTTGTCTAGAATGATTGAACGATGCATAGGTTGGGAGGGTAATAAGGATGATGTAATAAGTGAAGAGCTTCGAGTAAAATACTCCATTAACAGAATAGTATCATAATTAATTCCATATTTCTCCATGTAGTCCTCAAAATAGTCGAAATAGTTCACTCCTGGGGGATAGTAAAACACAACCAGTGAGTGCAACCTATCATATAGATACTTAACCTCAATCATTAAGTATTCCACATGTTTAGTCTGAAAATTATTTCTAATAAAAATCCCAACCTCACTACCCCGAGGTGTATTTACGATCATTTCTTATAAAAAAATATCAACATTTCATATCAAATATGTGTTACTCAAAAGTATATAAGAAGTTATCAAAATGAGAAGGAAGACTCTGGACATTAATGGTATATAGAAATATAATCTCGCAAATGCACAAAAAAGATTAGTTGGAGATATTGTCGTGTAAGAATCGGCTTTATCCATATCACTCAAATTCCCAAAAAAAAAATTTAAGTTGTTTCCAAAAGAGGATTCTAGGAAATAGAGAGAAGATGAAGAAAGATGTGAAGTAGAGTAACATAGTAACCTACTACATTAGTTATAATATTGTCGCCATATATGGTTAACCCTTCATCATCATTAAGTGCAAACAAAAAGAAATATTATTAAACAAATAAACTATAGGTATATAAAAAATTAAAATTATTATTTAATTATAATTCTTCAAAATCCTTCACTTCAAAATTACTACTAGGAAACTGAGTCTTCAATACATCGGTATCTTCACAAACCCCCTCAGAGTAAAATTTCTCTTGGAGCAAGTCTCCCAGTTATCGACACGTTTGTCAATATTAGGTAACATAGCTTTTACCTCATTCATGCAATCTGCAGTATTATTGACGAAAATCATTATTCTTGTTGCCGTTTGTCGAGCGTATTCCCTGATGCTTTTCTAACTCTAAAAATTTTACTTCAAGAACACGTAAGGCCTCGGAACCAGTCTATCTCGACAAGTGAAGCAAGTTTACAGATCGAAATAAATGAAAATATGAAAGTTTCAAATAAAATAGAATAAACCACAATCCAATACCAATAAAGTACTCAAATCAACTCGACAGTTTGAGTTTCACACGAATGAATATCTCGGCAATGGCAACTTTATATCACGAAAAAATATTAGATCAAAACCATACCGGTAAAGAGCACCATCTTGCGCTGTTTTGGATATATGATTGGATATAAAATATGGTGGTGCCCAACTTGTTGCAACCACATGCCACGATGAGCTTCTGGAGGAATATCTTCCATGTAATACTATATATAATATATAATATTCTTCTACCAGAATATGATAATAGGTACCTGCACTAAGACGCCTTTCAAAAATAAAATTAAGCCTAATAAGATTGTTTAACAGGCCGCACCACACCTTAACGGAAAAGTGATATTGATAGTTAACGTTTTTTTAGCGTTTTTTCGTTTGATGTGAGATTTACGTGAAAAGTAAAAAATAAAAATAACTTCTAAATTATTTGGTAACCTGATAATACCGTACTCGATTTTCTAAATCTTGGAGAAGTAAATGACAACGATGAAGTCCATCATCGTGCAGAATTCCCTATATGTTTGTTTAAGGAATTCCCGTATTAACGAGAATAATTACCGTACGAATTGTATGTGAATTTCTATGAATATCGGTAGAGCAGTTTCATTCAACTGCATTTAAAACTACTTCAGCGTGCCAATCCTTCACCAACAAAAAATGTTTCAAAATTTTGTGTGGTGCCGCACAATGCGATCGGGGTATCGCCTGAGGTATTCCGCAGTTTCCATTGCAAAATCCATATTGGCATATTTTACATTGGCAAAATAAAAGCATAAAATCACAGCATAAAAATCATGAAAAGAAGCATTTAATCGTCAAGTCTCACGATCAATTTTTTTTTATTCCTTCGACATCTCCGAAATAAAGAGGAATTTTTTGTTTGAAGGACATTTCTTGATCGTGACCCCGGAATATATGATATAAGTAGTGTCCGATCGAAATTTCGGTTTCGGCGAGTTTCGACTTAAAATAGGAATTTCTGCAAATTATCGGTTTTCGCTGTATTTGGCTGAAACTTATTGTTAGCCGATACCGAAATTATGCCCATAAATGTTAATTGCGATCTGATTAACTTAAAACTTCGGTGATCCTTCAGTGGCGATATATACTCATATTGGGATTCTAGACGGTAAAAAAGACGGTACTTTCTTGCGATAAATTGCATTAAAATATTTCTCTTTGTCACCTACCAGTGATAATAATTGCTATTTAAAATCAGTTTCTAATTTTTTTATAAGTTTGCTTGTAAGTGTTGTAGTAAGTGTGTAGCAAGTGTTCTAATTTTAATAGCCATTCGGTGCTTGATTATTGTAAATTCCTATAATAAACCTGAATCTTTCTAGTTCTAGGTCTAGTATTAATTCTAGTTTTAGTTCTATACAACTAAACAATAATCTAAAACCAAATAACAGCTAGAAGTAGTGCTAATAGCAACACTACAGCTAACACTAGACCCAGAGAAAAAACATTTGGATTTAGCCGTACGTCTCTTAGAATGCTTAAACCGAAATATTTCCCTTAAAAAAATTTAATTTAAAAAAGTCCAGTTTTTACACAAAAAATTAGGGAACAACTTTCGGTTTCGGCCGAAACTACGACCATGGCCGAATTTCGGTTTCGGCTCAAAATTGAGTTTCGGTCAGACACTAGATATAAGTTTGTCGGTAGAGTCACGGAACATGCTATATATGTTTGTATAGTATACATTTCATGCAACATCTTTATTTCCAATACATCATTATCGATTGTCACTTTCAAAGTACATTAAAATTGATTCCTTTTTGTTGACAAACGTATTACATGATCGATCATATTTGTACTAAATAGATTTTCTAAAAGAATATATTCAAATAATTTATGAAACAGCATTTAATTGAATAAACAAATTTTATATAACATTCAATGCAATAATGAAATATACAAATGAACCTCGTATTTGTGTAATAACTGCAAGGATATCGCACAAAATAAATTCGGTTATGTCAAGTGTTTATTCCATATCGTTATTAATTTTGTGGCCATAACGTGACACCTTGGCCTTGTAAAGGATTACGATGGCGTAACAAACTTATTGCCGTGAAATGATTTATGTTATTGAAATATATTGGTTTTTCACTCGTAAATAAAAGTAATCGTTTTAATAAAACACGTGAATTTGGTGTTAATAATCCATAATTAACATATACTTAATTAATTAATTATTTACTCAAAAATTATCTATGATTATAAAATGAAATAAAAAGAATCGTTATCTCGGATAGCACAAATGATGTGCGTTAACTGTGCAAAGAGCATTGCAAAACCAAGGCATGTTTCACAATCCTCGGAGTAAATTTAGAATTATCTTATCGCCTAAATAACAGTTCTATATTTAAACTGACGAACGTACAAATTATATATCAGAAATAACTAAAACGAAACAACATTGAGAGGCGACGGATTTGTCATGTAGCTTTATTACACGGGTTGAAACGTATATATTTTATGGCGTTTATCAATCATAAAAGATTAATCGTAGATAATGTTTTTGGCAAATGTTTGGTGATGACAATAAAACATAAAATGTCTAATAATTAGACAAGTATAAATTATATAGATTAAAAGATAACGTTAAATTTCAATTTTTAAATTTAGGGTTGTTTTCAGTAATCAATTCGAATCCGGTATGTTAAAAGCCAGACAGGTTTGATTCACGATAATCATATGTTATCTTTTTCGATTCGGTTCACTACAAGCTTTCAACATAAGAAACTAAAGTGTATTAACTTTATTATTTTATAAAATGACTTTCTTCATCAGCACTGGAAAAAATACTTTTGAGATGCTTGTTTCATTAATTTAAAATTATTAATTAAGATTTTAATTAAGTAAATGCGAGTCCTTCGGATGGATGATACGAACGTTTCAACGCCATCAAATAACAGGCTCACAATTAAATTAACTGGAGTGGCCAACACTCTATTTTCTCTTGCGTTTTTATAGTCTATCAACTATAATCTATGGGTAGATTAACATACAGTGCACTCCGGTTAATGGGAACATTTGTTCCGTATAAAACGTATAAAACTAAAACGTTTGATATGTATTTTATATTCGCTTATTAAGCAAAATAATTCGCACATTTTAATTTCTATCACAACAATTTTTGAATTCATCTTCAATATAAGCTATAATTAGATTTAGCACTTGGTTTCTATCTGAATAATATTTAAGGAAAAATTAGTTTTTCAGAATGAAACAGAAATAACAAAATTAATCCTTCTTAAGTGATTTGAATCGTATGCCCCGATCGTTATATTTTCGATAATATTCAGTCATAAATTTTGTTTCTTTACTTGTCTTAATAACTGCATCATTCAAAAAGTATGCAATTTCTTAATTTGTTGTCTCAGGAAAAATGAAAAAGACTCTCCAAAAGAGTATCTTTCTTGCATATGTTGGCAACACTCTTCTATCCTCTAATCATTCCCCCAAAGATGTCAAGTAGGTTAGTTTTGGTTAGAAACATGATTCCGGGAAGATTTCTTTTATACCCAAATTAAAGCGTGAAGAAACCACCATCGTAACAAAGAATTATGACAGGTAGCTTTCTTTTGTATCCCAATTAAAGCGAGAAGTTTTTATTTTGACCTGTCAACCCCTGAAAGAATGTTAAGCAGGTCAGTTTTGTTTACAAACATTAATTATACCGTGAAGATTTCTTTTGTACCCTAATTAAAGCGTGAAGAAACAACCGTTATAATAAAAAAAGGTTAAAGTAGGTAGTTACCTTTTGTACCCCAATTAAAGTCAGAGTCAGGTTCTTCCAGAGAAAAGTTCCAAACCAGGTGTCTCGCGTGGAGATTTGGGGGAATCTCAAGTTTGATGCCAAGGTCATCACAGTCAATCATAGAACTCGAGGAGAAGTGAGTAAAATCCCTAGCTAGACCGGTGAAATTTTGGGGAAAAGCAAAAGAATATTGCAAATTCAGAAAATCAAGATTTATCTTAGACTGCAGTTCGAGATCTGGAGTGGAGATGTGCGCGTGACCGACTTTTTATGTTCGCTCACAAGCACCAGATTTTCCTTGAATCAACAAGTATTATAGAAAAAAATTAGTGTAAACCTTGAAAAACTACGGTATAGATCAGCGTTTCTCAACCAAACTAACAATGTCTTGTTAATTGCAAATTATGTAAAATAAAATGATATTAATTTTTGAACAATAAAAATATACTGTCTTCATGATGAAAGGATAATTCAATAAAATGTTGAATGCTCATCTAGTCAATTTGCTAAATAGTGCTAAATGTAGGATCAAGTTGATGGCTCAACACAACTAATATTTAATGCCAGCAAGTTAGTTGGGTTGGGTTTGGTTAAGATTAATGGCTTAACCCAGCACATCTAATAAATAGTACTAACTAGCTACTTAAGTTGGATTGGGTTGATGGTTCAAGCCAACGCCATTAATATATAATGCTAACTAGCTAGCAAAGTTAGGCTAAAATTAATAGCTCATTCCAACCCAATTAATATCTAGTACTAATTGGTTAGGTGTGTTAGGTTGGAATCAGATAAGGTTGATGGCTCAATGTATGCAATATTTAGTGCTAATTAGCTAGTTGGGTTGAGATTAATGGCTGGAACCCAATCTAGCAGTGACAAGCTAATTGGGATAGATTGGGTTCAGAGAAGGTTGATGGTTGAACCCAACTAAATTAATATTTAAAGCTAAATAGCTAGTTGGGTTGAATTAAACTTAATGGTTCAACTCAACCCACTTAATATTTAACCCTAATTAGCTTGTTTGGTTGGGTTCAGATAATGTTGATGGCTCAACCCAACTCAACTAATATTTTCTGCTAATTTGATCTTCAACTAATATCTATTGTTGATGTGAAGTATATAAATAAATCACAAATTAAAAGTTATAATTCCTCAGCTGTATTATTTCTGCCAAAGAGCAATTGCCACAAATTTACCGAATTCGTTCCTTTTAAAGTGAACGCACTGTGTATAATAAATAAATACTACAATACATCATCCTAAAAATGGTAATATTCAATCTAAATAGTTAATAATTTTGTATCTTACAAATCTGAATGATGATAAAGAATTCCAACACAGGATTAAGAATATCCATTAAAGTGTAATCTGACATTGAAGGTCTCACAAAAGTGGTGAAACTCACGAATAATATTATGGAGGATTCGGTTTTCTATTTTCTTAATTTGCTGTAAGATTTAGAATTTTTGTTTAATTAAGCATAATATTCGCATTTTTTTATAAAATGATACTATACTTTTATAAATAGATGGTTCCTGAAGATGATCTCAATGATCGAAGCTGTATCCATTTAAGTGTAAAATTAAGTTTTTATTAATTCTATATTTAGTCAAATCAGCTTGACTATATTGATAGTCAGTAAAATAGGTATTTTAGCAGCGAACTAAACCATAATCTTGGCCAAATGACGTTGTTAAAATCATGTTTGTTCTAGAAAAGCTTTATTTTAGTAAAAACACGAACACTCCCGTTTCTCAGTAAAAGTTTGCTTCTTTCCTATTTTTTTACATGACGCTCAACTGCATAATGGAAAATATTTTTTGATACTTTTCAGGATGCAAAATAATCTCTTTAATTTCGTTGTCGGTTGGCCAACCACTTACACAACATTCACGAGGTTGATGAACACAACCCAACTAATATTTAATGCTAGCTAGGTAGTTAGGTTGGGTTGGATTAAAATTAATGGCTCACCCAAACCCCATTAATATTTAGCGCTAAGTAGCTGGTCGGTCGGGTTTGGTCGCATTCCAACCCAACACAACCCAATTAATATTTTATGCCAACTAGTTAGTTGGGTTGGGTTAAGGTCTTCAACTAATATTTAGTGTTAACATAAAATTCGTAAGTAAGTCGCAAATCAAACGTTTAAATTCGTCTGGTGCATCATTTCTGTCCAACAGCAATTGCTAACAATTTATCGAATTTATTCCTTTAATCGCGAACGCATGTTCACGTGAATGATACAAAAATTGATGCCCGTTCACGGTGGGTCACGGCGGAACTCACGTAATTTGCACATCTCTAATCTGGGGTACTAGAGATTCGTAATTTAATTTGTAATTTACGTGAGTTACGTGGGGTCACGATGTGTTAAACGTCAAAAGGTTACATTTTCACCTTCAATATAATAATAACTGATTCATTTGTTTATCTCCATCATTAAAGATCGCAATCTTACACATTTGAATTTGTACCTCAATCATCATTCTTGAATAAGACAACGATTATCATATCACATGTTAAAGAAAACATTTTCATCTTCAATTTAAGCCATGATTCATTCCTTCATCTCCATTGTTAATGCCCGTTTGAACAAATGAAACAAATCTTGTATTTATCAAAGTGTTTCATCATCAAACCAAACCATTTAATCGAAGTGCACTGTGTATAAAAAATATCACATTTCAATAATTTAAAAATCGTACAATAAAAATAAATCGAGATGATATTATGTTGAAGTAAGAGTTTAAGGAAAAAGAGTTTCATTTCTTCTGCTTCTCCAGGAGCAGATCCTATTCGAATATTTTCCTATTACTTCTGTTTGCATTATGAGAGTGAATGAGACAGTATCAGTGTTGATTTCTAATGACATATACCAAGTATTTGAGTTTCCTTATTTATTTACAGCACATCACTGTTTTTTTCATTCGTCTTTGATCGTTCGTCATCACAACATCTCAAAAGTTTCCAGAGTAGAATGAAGAAACTTCACCTTTGTAAAGCATCGTTATTTGTGTTTCATTATTTATTATCATACTTTTATATTGTACATAATAAATGATATTCTGTCAACTTGTTTAAAACATACATCAATTTTATTAGCCCACGGCAGTTCTGTTTCCGTAAAAGCTAACTCCATTTCACATTTGTCCATCAGAATGTTCAATGTTCCAGATGATGGGTTACAGCGGGTAATGGGCTGATGTTGAACTAAACGAGTAAACATGAAATCAACGAATCTCGCCATCAATTTACGGTGTATTGGGTAAATTTGACGGGAGGTCACTTTAATTTGTACGATTCGTTGATGTACAGGATTGACAAAAATATACACTTCCTAAATTCGAAAAAAAAATTATCCGGTACTATTAGATAGTAACTGAATGAAATGGCAACAAACAAAATTATCAAGCAATTAATTGTGTTTCGCTGTCACTAAATCCGAGTGTGTTTCCTGAGTTTTACTAATTTCAGCACATTGCAATCAATTTCGAATTGATGTGATCTGGGATGAACTGTGTTCAAAGCGACTATCAATGAATACTAATAATTAATCATCAATGAAAACGAGCTTAGGTTGTTTACGTATTTATACGAAAATTTATTTCTATTACGTCATACAATACGTTATTAAAAATTATATCAAGAAAAAGGTATGATTATTCGTTTGAATAATCCCCAATCAACTTAAACTCAACAGCTGGATTATAATGGTTTGAAGTTTAAATTAAAAACTTTCCTTCCTTTTAATGCGTTTATTTGGTAGAAAAGTTCCCTCATTATTACCGAGAGTTTAATATTATAGCCTTGTTAAAAGTCCTTTAGTATTTGTATTAAGTTTCTTAGAAAAATATTATTTAACGAGGTAAAACCTACAAAAATAATGGTTTTATTACATAGCATCTACATAGTGTGAATTGTTTATATGCATATTTAACAATAATATGCGCAGTACTATCAGTTAAAACACGGACTAATAATAATTTTTTTATTCGTTATATTTTCAATGTCAATTCTAAAGTTAAATAATTTTAATAAATCGTAACAAAAATCTCTGAAGGATTATATTACCGTTTAATATTAGCGTATTATTATTAGATAAATCTCAAGTCGCTAAGTTCATAGGTAAACCGAACGGTTGCCCATTTATTTTTAAACGAATTGTCACATTTATAAATACAATATATTTCAAAACACGTTATCTAATTATATGCAAAAACACGGTCATATTAAAAAGCAACCATACAAAATTCATATCCGACAACTTTTTAAGTTGCGAAACTAATGTGTCAACCTTTAATTAAATCATAAATAAAAAATTAAAATTTCATAAACCATATCCAAAATATTTTTTAAATATGTACATAATGATTTATTTAAAAAGGATTTCGACAAGCTTTTATTAGGTACAATAACGCGCTTATAAAATAGAAATCCTCCAAGACTATTTCAAAATCAATTTGCTACAGTTACGTGGCCTAGAATGTAAGAAGTAACTTATGAACGTAAATATTGGATTTTCCTCTCGGATTTTAGCTCTTCACGTTTCTTATCATGTTTCCAATTTACATAAATTTCGTTTTTTAATATACGCGTTTATGGAATGTTTGAAGTTTAGTTTACAATGTTCAATCTCCAAGAGAAGGTGAGTACTTTACTTTTACAATTTTCTGGTTTCATTTCCACCACAAGTTGCTCAATGCAAAATCAAATGGAAATGAGCACAACTCTACACGTTGTTGACATTTGTAACATTGAAACAAATCGAGATATGAAAGAAAAAATGTAAACGGCGTTTAATTTTATTTTCTTATCTCTATATTAATTTACATGTATTTACATAGATACCATAAGCACGCCAACAGTAATAGGTGTTAATATAATATCACAAATTAATTCAATTTGCTTTACACACGAACGCGTTTAATATGGTCAGGCGTTACATGCAAATTTATTTGAATCGGTTATAAGACATAATTCTTTTTAAACCGTTTAGTAAGGGTAATTTTATTGTTTATATTTCATACGTTTTTTACGATCCAATTTAAATTGTACCATTAAATAGTGTTCTTCCATTCTGTATTCTGCACTTGTATCGCAATTCGAACAGAAATTGGAATGACACGAAATGGATGGTTGCACCGAGTGTTTTATCTCCGCCTCTTAAGCTGATAAAGTGGTCATAAAACACCGACAATAATAGTTCAGTAGATATTGATCTGAGAGTTTCAATTTTAGTTTGTAGAGTGAAACTAAAACAATAAAATATTTTTCCGGTGAGAGGAGTTCTAGGAGATTTGTATGTTTTAAGTAAATCTTTAAAGTCTTGTGCCCGCGTCAACCCTGAAAGCGCAACAAGAAGACAGAAAGAAAATGGAACAGCAGTTCTAAAGTTAGAATTCAAAGTAAACAAAACAGCACCAGCAATCTCTCACGTAGTTCGCAGTTATTTGTATCATGAAATAGCAATCTACTTTAAAATTAATTTTAATAACTGCACGAGTTACAATAAATTTTCAATGATATAAAATATACGTTTATATCAATTATGAAAATCTAGTAAATTTTCTATCGCTGAGAATAAATATTTATGTTTATATCACTGTTATAGCATACATTAGGTTCTGAAACGTCGAGGATTAACTTTGCGAACTTTTGAAAAAGATTTTGAAATTCGTGAATATTCCTAGTTTTACGCAACATCTCTTTCAGACATTATGAAATAACCATGAATTTAATCTGACTCCTATCTATCGCCGCCTCCCTCGACTCACTACACCCTTCTAGCATGTCCGAAGTCTCTCAATTATCTCCACACAGCCTACACCACCCCTCCATATCATTTCTCCAGTATCTATTACCTCTTTTCTCATTTCCACAGTGAAATCTGGAAAACTATCATTCTCTTCCTTTCCTCATTTTTTCTATCCGCAGATACCTTGGGAATTCTTCCTTCAGTATCTTACCGTTGTATTTCTCTTCCTGTATCTGTGATCTTCTATCTGGCGTCTGTTCGTTCCAATCTATCCCTTAGTTTTCTCTACATTTGAGCACGTGTGGGGAGATGGTATAACCTCGGATATTACAAAAGATGATGCAGCGATAACGGCGACGAAGCTGGCTGCTATGTATAATGGTCTATTGAAAGGAAGCATGCTTGTTGAGCATTGAAAAAAGGTGTGCTCTGGTTCTGCTTGAAAAACCTGGAAACACAGAACTGAAAAAGTACAGGCTGATCTGTTTGCTGAATACTTTCGGCAAGGTATTTGAGTCGATCATTAAGCCAAGAATTGTAGAAGAACTGAATGATTTGGGTGGGCTTTCGCGCGATCAGTTTGGATTCACCAGCGCATGGTCTACAATAGATGTCATTGAGGAGGTCTTTGGAGAAGCTCAGGAATGCGAGAAGTTTAGGAGAGGGAAGAGGAAGAAATGTTTTATGAAAAAACTCTCTGCGTATCTAATTAGGGTTGTACAAGCGTATTTAAGCGATCGATGCATAGAGTACGAGGGCATTCCTATGAAATATTTTCTTTGACAAACTGCTTCAGAGTGAGGAGATAAGGGGGGACGTCAAGCTCATTGCTTATGCAGATGACCTCGGTATTGTGGTGTCCGGTTGGGACAAGGAGAAACTGCAGTCCAAGGCTCAATTGGTCCCAAATGAAATTGTATAGGGTATGGGGGGGATGAGTCTCGAGATCGTTTCCGAAAAGAAGAAAGCCGTCGTGCTGCGAAGCAGGAGGAGCAATAGACAAATAATGCTGCAGTTTAGAAACGCTTGATTACCACGCAGGAATCCGTAAAATACATGCGGTCATACTCGATAGGGATCTACGATGGAACACTCACAAGAACAGGGTGGTAAAAAAGGCTGGCAGAACGGTACAGGCTTTAAATAGAGTAATGGAGTCCACATTCGAACCTAAACAAAACAAAAGAAGGCGGTTCGCAGCTAAGATCTATTCGCAGATTCTTTACGCGTGTAGAGCTTGTCATGTGAAAAAAAATTAATTAGTCTGACAATGACACAGACAGCCATCCTGATAAGAGTGATTAGCGCAAACAAAATCAGCTCAATTGAACGGCTGCAGGTGGTGGGCAGCTCATTGTCTATAATATAGACAAGAGCGGTAGCCAGGGAGGAAGGAATAATAAGTGCGAGGTCGAGGAGAAGATTCTTGAAGAATAGGGGAGAAGGTGGAAAACTGACACTGGGAAGGCGAGGCGGACCAAGACCATCTTCACTGACTTGAATATATGGACGAAAAGAACATGGGGATAAGTCAATTTCCATTTGAATCAGTTTCTTACGGGTCACGGATGCTTCAATGTATACCTATACAAGTTTAAATAAAGAAATTCTGACATCTCAGGTTACTGTAAAGGCGCGGTGATCACTCCGGAAAACACGGTGGGCCACATGCTAGACAAAGAGAAAGAGCGTGAAGAGAGACAGAGGCAGAGGGAAACGATAGAGGAGAAATGATCTCAAATAGAGACGGAAGAAGAAGTGAGAGGTGGTCACTCCTTGATCCGATACGTGGCAGTAAATTTTAAATTTTAAGAGTCTCTTGTGTTTTTTATTTTGTTTTGAGCTGGGATCAACCGAAGAAACATCTGGTGAAGGTTTTATAGTGGTTCTTGCTCCCTAGTATTTAGCTGATCGCAGCAAATAGAAAGGAATGAAGAAGAGAGGAGGGTCAAATTAGTACCCCCTTACCCCAGTATGTCATAAAACTTTTAAATTAAAAAGCCTTTTGTTTTTCTTTTGTGCAGTCTGCTGCTTGACCTGATCCTGACGTGCGGAGGAGAATGAGGAAATGGGAGTTCGCCACTCCTCGGTCCAGTATGTAGAAATTAATTATGAATTCATAAAAAGACTCTTGTATGTTATTTTTGGTTTCTAGCTGACACCAAATTGAGAAGAAGTGTGGAGTTTTAGTTTTCTAGGAAAATGGTAAAAATAATGATAAACAATCACGCGGTTGGCTGATAGTTAAAAAATACAGAAGTGTATTTCTAGTCCATCCTGTAGAATTAGAGGAACGGTGTTTTTGGTGGGTCGGAGAACTAATAATGGACTCTAACCCCACACTCTCCATCCGCTCAAGAAATGTAGCCCGGATGTTTGTTTAGCAGTTTTTCCCCGACGTCGTTAAAAAACCCAACCCAACCCAAGGATCCTTGTAATCCATGATGTGTTTCAAGTTTATGTCATTACAGTTGTATAACATGTAATCCATCTAGTGCAACACTATTTATTATAAATCTAACCAAAAACCAATTTGTAAAATATAAATTTGAAGTGACTTTTACTTTGATACTAAATTTTGACTTTATCTTCTAAGATTTCATTAATTTCCTCTATTTCAACTACCATGCTTCTAATCATACAAAGCGATGAATCATCGTTTTGAAGTAGAGGTCAACACAAACTGCTGAAAATAAAACAAGAATGATAAATTCGGTTTGGGTTTTCCAGTTTTCTTTATATCAATACTTTGACGCAATCAAATGACTAATCGAAACCGCCAAAAAATACTCTGTCCATCAAAAATGATTTTTAGCAATAATATAAGATATATAGAAGACACATCTAATTGTCAATAATCAGGAAATTACGATAATAAGAGTAGATTTGATTATCTTACAAAATGAAGAAATTCATTAAGAGGCACTTGTTACTATCATACAATATTATTTTATTCTTCAAAATTTATTTTATATCTAGACTTTTATGGGAGGATTATAAAAATATTGAGCAACTTGAAACATAATTGTGTAACAAATGGACATGTTTGACATCAATTGAAAGTGGTTAGATTCCACAACGAGCTGAACTGGATATTATAATGGCTTAATTATATTCCGCTATTAGTTGAGGTCAGCTTGCAATTGCGCACACTTTACGGTATTAGAGATCAGTTTGAAGCGATAAAATTCTTATACGACGGGTAATAGCCGTACGACCAACGCTATTTATCACGATTTAAAAAAACGATGCAATTAAAAAATCTATTTTCCGGTGCAATTTAAATTTTTAAATACGTTAAATCTGAATATTGATTCGTTGGAACGGGATGTCGCCAATAGAAAGAAGCGTCACATTGTCTCTTGCTTTCAGTTTGCTCTTCCTTCCTTTTTCTTCTTTACTTCAATCTCGAAGGTCAAAATCGTAAAGATAAGCTTTGCCCGCAGATGAAAACAGAGTTTGATGTGAAGTTTTACGTTATTATTATTGTAGTGATTATTCGATTTTTTTAAGCCTCAATGTGAGGTCACGTTTAAAGCTGCAAATACGGACGTAAAGTATTTTCGGACAATGATTTCAGTGAACATAAAGTATATTTAGGTCAACATCATAAAAATACGTTTTAATAGTACAATTTTTTTTGTTTCTTTTTCTGAAACTGAAATTTCTGTCGAATCGTTCGCAAAAATACATAATGGGAAAGTTACTATTAGCCAATTCCTCCGAATGCTGCACGTTTGATGTCGACCATGCAAAAAGTTCTTTGAAGTGTTTGAAAACTTCGGTTTCGAGCTAGTCGCCGGATAAAAATAGCATCCGGTTTATTTATACGTGTTTATCTGGTTTCAGTCGATGGTTAAATTGTGTACACACGATATTAATCTGGAGCATCGCCAAGTGCCTTGAGCACATACATCTGCTCGCAATAGAAACATATTAGAATTGGTATGTTATTGATCGTTAGTTATTTACTTACTGGGTTTTGAATTGCTTAATTTTGGATTCTTACCTGAAACAAGAAAAAGATATTATAAATATTTATAAAGTAATTAAGTTTTGTTAAGTCATCAACGCGAAACTTTTGCAGATTACTCTTAAATTAATTAACAAGGTACTTTACGCCGATTTCGCGAAGAGGCTAAAATATGATGGGATTTAGAGATGTTTAAAGTTAAATAGAAGAGGAAGTCGTAAATTAAATTGCTTTGCTTGGGTAAATAACTGGAAGGAATTAAAACGGGGCGATTCCTGCAAAACCTAAAGCTTATTAAACACTTTTAAATTTATTCGTAAAACATTGTGGTGGTTGTTAGTAATCCTTTATTGCCGATTAACATGGCGATAACAAGAAAAGTTTCAGTCTGCATTTAGCTATAGCAGGTGTCATTTTGAAAGTCCTCAGATGCACGTGTTTATTGAAGGTCTTGATACCGGTTTGTAGTTGAAGACGTCCGACATTATTCGTCGGAAGACCTTCATTGAGAAAGTGGACCTGCCTAAGCACGCCCATAAATCGTCTCTATAAATAGAAATTCCGCTGGCTGGTTATTTATAGAAATTAAAAATAGTTATAAAAGTCGGAAACCGGTACGTCGGGGTGTGCGTGTGAATTGGACGACAGAACACGAGTGAAACAGGGTCTGCGTACTATAAATAGTCATGTTAAAAGAACAACGGGGTACTTATAAATATCAAGATCCACTCACCACAACATTGTATTAATTAAAAAATATTTCAATATTAATAGATCAAAATTGATTATGTATTTACATAAACTTTATTTGTTAGTATTTAGTGTATCATAAAAGATTTATTACGTTACACTACATTAAATTGGAAAATGATTATTTCCGGCGCCTCCGCCAAAACGTTAGTCCAATTTATTACTCTAATATTCTCTCATTTTCACTTTATTTCCTCTTAAAATAAGATTACGATAAATTACGTCGCAAATTAATCCTCTTTCTATTAACGCACAAAAATTAGTCGACACTTTGTGTGTTCAAAGGGATTTGGAAGACAAAGGGAGTAGGTAGCATGGTGGGCATTTTGACTGACATTTACCTTCGTTTTAATCCTCATTTAATTAAGCACACCCCTAACAACGCTTTTGTCAGCGCTTAGATGTCAGATTTTTAAGTTTATCCAACACAAACCAGTAGGTTACACTAATTTATTCACTCTACAAAAAAAGAAATACACAAATAAGCACTAATTAATTTATTTAAATTCTAAGAGACATTGTGAAAAGCATTGAATTGAAATGACAGTATAATTTTACTTTCGAAATATCAAGGTGTATTTTATATTTTATACATGATTTCCAGTAGATTAGACGTCACGTTCGATTTTATTTGATATATTCCATTTTATAGAAATTGGTTGGAATCGCAAAAATGGGAATACATTAGAATATGTAAATTTTAAGTTGTATACATACACAGGGGAGATTTTCATGAATGCAAATTTAGCATCGACTTTAATTTATTTATTTATTTATTTACAATAATTGGGCACGGTACAGGACAAACCCAATAAAAACCGCGCCACGGATAATCTAACGGAAACCATAATTAACAGTTATAACTAATATAAAAGAAAAGAAAATAATACAATCAAAAAAAAAATCTGAAATTAGATTTAAATGCAAAAAGAAGACTAGTTTAAATAACAAAATAAAAATAATCAAACAACCCTAATTTAAATAATACGCCAAAAACTAACGAAAATTCAAAAGAAAAAATAAAAGCAAATAATAATTAAAGTCTTCAAAACGTGAGGGGCACAATCAATCGACGTAACAGAATTTTAAAAATTTTAAAAGAAACAAGAGAGCCAGAAAAATTAAAAATATCAAAATTTACGCGATCCGCAGCTCTAGCCATACGTAGCATAGGGGAATTTTGGAAAGCGTTAGTACGTGGTGTAGGAGTGGAAAATAAGTAATCAAAACGCAACAAACGTGGAGGAACATGTACACAGACAAGACTAAGTAAAGAAGGAGAATCGCATAGGTTACGTAGAAGTTTAAAGAAGAAGAGCACATCATTACAAAAACGACGCCAATTAAGATATTTTATAAGTATTTTTTCAATTCGAGCTATGTATGTTTGATATTGAGGGCTCCAGATAACACTACAATAATTAAGAACACTATGGACAAAAGAAAAATATATATATTTATTTATATTAATTTTATTGCATTAACGTTCCTGAATAAGGCAGTAGATCTAATAACGAAACCGAGAATACGCCGAGCTTTAGTAACAATAGAATGTATGTGTTCATTAAATAAAAGCTTAGTGTCAAGAATGACGCCCAAATCTTTTACAGACGAAACACGGGTGAGTGTCTGGTCTGCAAGCAAATAGTTGTAATGTAAGGTGCTCAATTTCTTAGAGAAAGATATGACGTTTCATTTGGATAGGTTTAGAGTAAGACGATTTTCAAGACAATAGTCGTAAAGGTTAGAGAGATCACTTTGAAGCCTAGAACAGTCGAGAGGTGAAGAGACACGGAGAAAGAGTTTAAGATCGTTCGCATACATCAAACAACATGAATGTTGGATGACCTCAAATAAATCATTTATGTAAATATTAAGCAGTAATGGTCCAAGGTGACTGCCCTGAGGTACACCAGAGGGTATATACGTAGTAACAGAATGGAAACCATTGACCGAAACTATTTGACTTCTATCGTTTAGGTAAGAGGAGAACCACTGAAGCAACCTCCCATGAATACCAAACATTTGAAGTTTAGATAATAATATGCTATGATCAACACGATCAAAGGCCTTACTAAAGTCAGTATAAATAGAGTCAACTTGACAATGTTGATCAAAGGAGGAGAGAATATAATGTGTGTACTCCAATAAATTGCTTTCCACCGATCGACCAGCAAAGAAACCGTGCTGTCTCGAGTCAATTTTAGATTTTACTGCAAAGAAAAGGCGGGCATATATAAGTTTTTCAAATACTTTTCCAAAAATCGGCAATATAGATATGGGACGATAATTGGAGACATCACTACGACTCCCTGACTTATAAATAGGAAGGACATAGGCACACTTCCATACATCAAGAAATGCACCCTGTATCAAAGAATTATTAAATAAAATTTTGAGAGGCAATGAAAGTGAATGTGAGCATTATTTTGCAAAAATCGAAGGTATGCCATCAGTACATAAAGTATTACTAATTTTAATAGACTTAAGCGCGTCCTCCACCTCGACCACCCCAAACTCCAAAGAACCCAAGGGACAAGGAGCATCATTGATAACAGCCTCAGGTAAATCACTGGAGGGAGTGATAAACACGGAGGAAAAAAAATCTGGAGAATAGCGAGCAAATTTCCTCACCATCCTCGGCAACTGTACCCTCGAAGCTCATCGTCGACGGAACCACGTTAACGCCCCTCTTATCACGTACAAAACACCAAAAATGTTTAGGATTCAAAGTAATACCGCTCTCAACACTTCTGATATAGTGGGCATGGTCCAAATCAATCATAAATTTGGCCCTAACTCTCAAAACTGAAAAAGTAAGGTAATCAATTTGATTACCATACCTCTTCCAGCGACTGTGCGCTCTCATCTTCTCCCGAAGAACTCTGATAGTACCACGAGAAAACCATCGAGGATAGCCCTTGGGAGATTTTCGTTTAATAGGAACATAATTGCGGATCGCATTGTGTAAATGGTTATAAAATAAATTGACAGCGAGATTTACGTCACCCCCACTCAGAAGGGACTCCCAGTCAATTTCATTAAAATAATAATATTAATTTGTTATAATACAATTTCGAAAAAAAGTATTGGAGAGATGAATCGATTTTCTTTAAACCCAGTACCAAAAACGTATTAAACAAATTATAAAAATTTTACTAGACTGTTGGGTTATTATTGTGGTTGGCATCTTATATGTTTGATAGATACATCAATAGATAGAGATATGAGATATGATAGAGAACTTATTGCCGGTTACTGTAACCATAGTAATATGTCAGTATCATTGCAAAATATTAGACAAGGTTGAATCTTCTTCTGATTGCAATAAATTTCAAATGAATCTTATTGGTTAAGGCAAAGTCACTGTACTTTCTAAACTATGGTAAATGCAGTCAAATATCGTTCACCAGAAAAGATACTATACACTCATATCTTCTTTATAACGACCTTCTTAAAATATTCCTCTATTCCGCTTTACGTCCTACGATGTTTCGATTTACGGCTTAACCTCCGTTTTTTTTAGACTCTAACCACTTGTGTCTTGGAGTCAAAGAATTCTGATTCTATACACATAGGCGCCGGATACGGAGAGCTCTGAATTTTGAATGGATGCAGAACACCAATATTTATAAGCGCTGAATATGTGAGTTCACTTGTTGATTTTAATATACTATTGAGCTTCTTCTTACCAATTCGGTCCCAACATTTGTTGCGAATAATTTTTCGGCAGCACGTATTTTGAATTAAGACTTGATACTGCTTTCAGGAGACTAGATGTTGGTTTTAAGAGACCTGATACTGCTTGCGGAAGACCTGAAATGCTTTCAGAAGACTTGACATTACTGCTAGAAGACATGACACCGCTGCTAGCAGACTTAAAATGCTTCCAGAACATTTGAACTACTTCCAGAAGATTTTAAATGCTTCTAGAAGACATGATATTGCTTTTAGATGACTTGATACTGTTTACAAAAGATTTGAAATACTTCCAGAAGACTTCAAACGTTTCTAAAAAAACTTGCTGCTGCTTTGAGGACAGTTGATACTGCTTTCGGAAAACTTGATATTGCTTCCAGATGACTGAAAATGCTTCCAGAAGATTTGAACTGTTTCCAGAAGACTCAATACGGCCTCTGTAAGAATTGGTGCTGCTTCTAAAAGAGTTGAAATACTTCCAGAAGGCTTGAACTGCTTTCAGAAACCTTAATACTGGCCTAGAAAACTTGCTAATGCTAGATGTCTAGATGTTTAATATTGCTACAAGGAGACCTAAAATGCATCCAGAAGATTAACAATGTTTTCAGAAGACTTAAACTGCTTCCTTAAGACTTAAAATACAGCCCCTGAAGGACTTGATACTACTTCCAGAAGACTTGAAAAGCTTTCAGATGACTTGAAATGCTTCCTAAAGACTTGATATTACCTCTGAAAGACTTTATATTGCTACCAGCATACCTGAAATGTATTAGACTTGATACTGCTTCTAGAAGACTTGCAATACTTCCAGAAGACTTGCTATTACTTCTAGACTATTTAAAATGCTTTCAGTAGACGTAACACCTCTTTTAGAAAATTTAAAATGCATTCAGAAGATTTGATATTACTTCTGGAAGATTTATAATGGTTCCAGAAAACTTCGAATGCTTTCTTCAAAAGACTTAATACTGTTTGTAAATTTACTGGCAATAGAGAAATTTATTACAAAAGACAAGAAATTGTTAATAACCTTTGTTTTTGCTTGCAAAATACCAAATACTGTTGGCAAAACACAAAATCTTGAATTTTCTGGTATGCTTTTTTCAAGAGTTATCATACGTCATTTGAGACTTTTCCCAATTTCAGTTTTTTTTAGCACACAGCAACAAAATGTAGTTTGTAAAGCCGGCGTCTATGTCTATGCATAATCCGAACATCCCACCAATATATCAGACCTCTTTCAACATATAAAAGTTGAATATCAGCCTAAAATACAACTCATCATTTTCCTAAAATTTCTTTCTTGCGACATTTCTTCTATTATATTCTGATCATCCCTACGATTTTATTATCCTAAAACATCCAATTGATACCTTTGGAATCTTTGATTTGTTTCTCTTTCTATATTGCAACGTTGCTTTACATATCTAGTTGTTTATCAGTTTTCTTTCATTTATTTTTTCCTTAGTTTCGAAACACGTTGTTGTTTCCTTTTATTTAAACCAATGCTCTATTTTAATTTATTTTTAATCACATGTTTGTACCCTAGGCAACATTCAAAGCTTATTACTGGAGAAAACGTTTAGAAATTTGTTAATGAAACCAATGGCAAATGATCAATTAATTAGTTTTGAAAGTAAGTAGTAGTATAGATTAGCCGATTCTAGAACCTCCTCCTCGAACCTGCGTCCGAGGAGGAGGTTCTAGAATCGGCTAATTGTTGGGGGAGGAGGAGGAGGAGGTTCTAGATTCGGGTAACTGGTATAAACCTACTCCTCTTAGAGGTTGCAATATGGGAGGAGTTTCCAATTAATGAGGTTTCAATTAATGTCCAACCTCCTCCCAAGTGACTCCTCCAAGTAAGAAACCAGAGAATAAATTATGACAACGTTCTATATGCCAACGTGGTCACCCATCGACGTCTTCTGATAGAATGTAAATAATGTTGTAATATTAATTAATATCAATGCAAAAGGTGTTCCCACAATTCTTGTGTGAAAAAGATTCCCCCCACTCTATTACTTCAGCTATAAATACAAAATGCCTGGCGATAGTGATTCATACAGTGGTGAGATTCACAACGAGTGCACGTTTAGTGTAATTAATATACAAGTAAGTAATTCAAATTGAATATCAAGTAGATAATGAATTAACGTAAAAGATTTTTAAATATAGTGGCATCCAAACCGAACTCCAAATGCTCAAACAAGAGACCTGCGCCAAATGTGTTGGGGAGGGGAGAAAACAAGAAGTCACTTGTGACCACAAAAAATGAAGGTTGCTCATCATTGCCAAATATATCGTCTGGAAATGCAAAGCAAAATGTAGTATCGGAAACAACTAATGTATTGGCAACAGAATTGGGAGAGTTTGTGTATCCCAGCAGTCAACAGATTATCGAAAATATTGGTCAGCCATCTGTAATAAGTAGTACTGTATCCAATGAATCTGCGATAAACCAGAAAGGTAACCAAGGACCGCTGTTCTCGGAAAGCACCTATTATTTAAACAAAAGTAGAACCAAATGGATATCTGTTGGACTGTGCGCGAATCAGCATTTTGAACCCGTGATACGGTTAATGGGAAAAGGACAATGCTTGAGTTTATCTGAACCTGAATGGAAGAACATAGTAAACAGCAAACAATTGATTTTAAACAGTTTTGTCGGTGATTTATCTACTCCAGCAAAGTTCCTTATAAGTGGAGTGTCTTGCAGCAGTATGTGGATAGAGAATACGAGAAAAGTATTCAAAATGGATAGGGGTTCAGAAGTATTTTACCTAGCTTATGACTCGTTGCATGAATTGTGGAAATTAACCGAATTAGTTTCGGTGAGGCTAGACGCATTGAAAAGTCTTGAATACCATACGTATTATGATAATATGATTGAGGTTGTGAGTGGAATGCAAGGTGACATAAAATCGAATGTATGGGCAGCTTGTAATACTGGACCAAGTGAGCAGTCGTGCATAGCTCAAGAGTTGCTAGTGTATGGTATGGACAAGATATTGTTGGATATAGACTTGTATACTTTATTGAGAATGTGTTAAAAATATTTCATTATAAATATGTATTAATATTAGAAAGCTATAAGTTAAAAGTTTTTGTAGAATAAGTGAATTTAATATGGTTAAACAAGTAACAATTTGCGAATCTAAAAATCAAGTGTATAGAATGTGTCAATGGTCGTTCGCTTACCGAAAAGCGAGGAAAGGTGATTGGGAAGAAAGAATGTTGGATGAAATTAGATTTAAGGGTAGAATAAGAATCGTAAATGAGTTGTTAGCAAAATATTTAAGTGTAGAACATAGATTGAAGATGTATCGAGAGCGTTTCAGTATTATAAATTAGTAGCTATATGTATAATATGCTTCTTAATAAAGAATATAAAGCATATGATAGTAAAGCGGTGATTCATTTGCTGTTTATAATTGTGTAGAGAAAGAAGGACCGCGCGTGAAAAAAATATAAAATGACATCGACACTATCGAAGCGTCGCAGTAGGCGTTTGAGGGGTAAACGAATTGGTCACGGTTTTTTCAATAAATTGATTGATAAACTTCCGATAGAACTACACTTGCCTGGATATAATTTCTGTGGGCCGGGTACGAAATTGGAGAAAAGATTAAAAAGAGGAGATCACGGTGTGAATCCATTGGACGAAGCGTGTAAAAAACACGACATCGCGTATACACACAGTTCTGATTTAAAATTCAGACACGGTGCAGATAAGGAATTATATAAAGCGGCGAAGGAACGAATATTCAGTAAGGACTCTAGTTTTGGTGAAAAGGCGGCATCATCTGCAGTAGCAGCATTAATGAAAGCCAAAGTAGCAATAGGCATGGGTGTTGGAAAAAGATCGGTGAAGAAGAAAGATCGAAAATTGAAGCGCTCAAAGCGTGGAGGAGCTTTATCTTTTTCAGAAGCGCTCAAGGTTGCTCGTAATGCAGTTGCGAAAACCGGTACTAAAAATCTATTAGCGAATGTGAAAGCTGCATACGGAACATTAAAAAGTAAACGACGAAAAATTGCTGAGCCTAGGGGCAGGATAATTCGAATCCCGAAAAAGGGAGGTTTTCTACCATTAGTACCTTTATTTGCCGCTTTGGGAGCTCTAGGTAGTCTCGGTGGCGGGGCGGCTGCCATTGCGAAAACTGTCACTGACGCAAAGTTGGCTAAGGAACGTTTGGAAGAAGATCAGAGACACAACAGGGCGTTGGAAGCTAAACCTGTAGGCAGCGGGTTTTATATAAAGCCATATAAGAAAGGATGTGGTTTATATGTCGATAGAAAAGAGGCTAGCGTTGCAGGGAGAGGATTCTATATTAAACCGTATAAGAAAGGTTGTGGTATTACAAATAATTCAAAAAACTAATTCAGATACCTCGTCATGCGTTAAATAACGAAGAATTGGAAAGGTTCGTAAAAATACTGAAAATTCCAAATTTTCGTGGTGTTTTTATGAAAGACGATCTTCCGAAGCACGTGAAAAAAGTAGAAAGAGGTATAGTTAATCTTGACAATTCGAATGGGCGAGGTACACACTGGATTGCATATAAGAAGGATGGTAAAGACATACAGTATTTTGATAGTTACGGTGATTTAAGACCACCATTAGAAGTTGAACGGTATTTGTTATCAGATGGTAGGGGTAATGTGATAAAATATAACTATCGTCAATATCAAAGAGGTTCAGAGAAAAATTGTGGCGAATTATGTTTGAAATTCCTAATGAATAAAACATGTAGTAGGTAAAAAACATGTTCAGTTAGAAACATAATGGAGCAAGAAGCAGGACATACAAGTTACACATTTACATTGTCTGGAAAATCTTCGGAGTTATCTTGTAATTTTAACCCTCCAATATATTTGAATGAATCAGGAAGGTACGAGTTGGCTCTCTTAAATTTCGAAACGTTCAATAGTTTGGCAAACGTAGATAAAAGTAACAATATTTTACAATACGAAGATAAGACAGGTAATTTTAAAAACAATATAGAAATACCGGTTGGAACGTACGATATTGATGATATTGCCGGAGTTGTGAATGAACAGTTACTGAGGAGACACGCTAAAGGAGTCTTTATAGACATTACGGGAAATAATAATACTCAACACGTTCGTATAAAAAGTACTAGAAGAATTAATTTTGCGTGCGATAACTCAATAGGATCCCTACTGGGCTTTAAGCCTGGAATAGTGCCTAAACATACGGAACGGTATTCGGATTACGTAGTAAACATAAACAAAACAAACGCTTTACAAATTTATTGTAACTTGGTGACAGGTTCGTACAACAACGGAGTTCCCGTTCACGTTTTATACCACTTTTTCCCAAACGTTCCGGCAGGTTTTAAAATAATTGAGTCGCCACAGCTGCCTATTTATTTGCCGGTTTCAACGAACGTGATTAGTAGTGTAACAGTACGCATACTAGACCAGGACGGAAAATTGGTTGATTTCAGAGAAGAGGAATTAACCGTGAGAGTTCACTTGAAATCCATAAATTGAAAAGACTATGTCTGTAGTATATCAAAGTAAAAGGAAAAGGTGGGCAAGAAGAGATAGAAACGGGAAAACGTACAATGGTCGAAACTATAAAGCGCGTATTGTAGGAGAGCGCAACGTTAGTAGAGAACAGTCCATTAGTCGATTAACACCTAGCAATCGAAGATATTTAAGTCAACTAGGATACGAAGTTTTATTGTAATGGATATATTAAAAGTGACTGATAAAATAAAATCTGATCAATCAATTGTGAGTTACGAACTACATTCTCATCAACCATTTGGTTCGACGACATACGATAACAACGATGAAATAAGAATTTCAATTCCAGAAATAGATAATTACACTTTACCGAGCGAGAGTTATTTATACGTCGAAGGCAGCGTTCGTAAAATCGCTGCGGATGGTAGTGTAACAAAAAATGCTAGTGCAACAGCTCAATTGGTTAGCAATGCTGTTGCATTTATGTTTAGCGACATTAGGTATCTTATAAATGGAATATTAGTGGATAGCGTACGAAATGTCGGTATAACATCTTGTATGAAGGGTTACTTTTCATGTACCCGGAATGAGGTTATAAAATTAGAGAACGCCGGCTGGCACATTACACCGGGTGAGAATGATCAAGTCGGTATTTCGAAAGCATTAGATAAGAATGGTAATTTCGGTATAAGCGTTCCATTGAAAACATTGTTGGGATTTGCTGAAGATTTTAGAAAAATTATGATGAACGTCCGACAGGAGCTCGTATTAATTCGTGGACACGATGATACCGACGTTATTTTCCAACCTGCAACAGCTCCGGTCGATGAAAAATTGAAGTTGATTATTACTAAGATTGTATGGAGAGTCCCACACGTGGTCGTTGGCCTAAGGGAGCAGTTGACATTAACTAAAATTTCTGAAAGAAATTTGGATATTCACGTTCCTTTTCGCTCTTGGGAAATACACGAATATCCTCAATTACCACAGACTACGAAGCAAACGTGGGCAGTAAAAACAGCACCACAATTAGAAACTCCGAGGTTTATAATTATTGGATTTCAAATTAATCGTAAGGGTGCTTTTACAGGAAATTTGTCTCTGTTTGATAACATCAATTTAACAAATTTAACTGTATTTCTGAACGGCGAACGTTTCCCGTATGATAATTTGAATGTAGATTTTGATAATAATCATTATGCAGTGTTATATGATATGTATTCAAGATTCCAGCAAGCGTACTACTATCAAGAAAGCGAGCCTTTGTTTTCTCCCGAAGAATTTAAAACGTATGCTCCGTTAATTGGAATCGATTGTACGTACCAACAGGAAGCAGTACATAAAAGTGGTGTAGAAATAAAAATTGAGTATTCAACAAAAGCTGCGATTCCGGCGGGCACTACGGCCTACGCGTTAATATTACATGACAGAGCATTCACATATTCACCTCTGACGAAAATTGTCAAGCAACTGATATAGTAACGTTTGTTAACCATAATCAATTAGTGTTTGTCTAAACGTCGAAGAAAACGCCTGTCTAAAAGTGGGTTGAGCATGCTTTGCGAAAACGATTTTATTATAATTGATATTCAAGGTTTTATGGTTAATGATGAAGAATTTATTCCTAAGGAATTGGCCTCCTATGATAATAAGAACCGTGTAAGTCATTACATATTCCAACCAATTCGAAGTTTTTCATCTTTACCTACCAAATTTCGCAATACGGCCAACTGGTTAATGAATTATCATCACTGCATCGATTGGAATGTCGGCTTTGTCCCGGTATCCAGTTTCGATGACATCGTTTATTATCTGTGTCGATCAGCAAAAGTAGTTTACGTAAAAGGGCATGAAAAAGCATGTTTTTTAAAAAGAATTGTAACGATACCAGTCAAAGAATTGCCCGAACACGAATGTAAATTAGAGGTTGGCTTGCCAATGTGCCCCTTCCATAAAAAGACACCAAGCATGTGCTCTCTGTCAAACGTTTTTTACTTGTTTTCATACATCTTCAGAAATTTGAGGGTATAAATGAACTGAGAAACGTAGAACAGCGTACAGTTCGAGATGGAACGTATTTGGCGTTTAGTTACGCGGTTGGGGCTTTCAACTTTCATAATAAATAAAGTGTGGGACATTATGCAAAGATATGAAAGGGATTTATCGTTTGTGAATATAAAAAATTACGAACTTTGTTATTTACCAATGGAGTATTATTTGGATAAAGTGAAACCATTGGACCTTGCAGCTGTTTGGTTCAAATTACCTTCGAAATACAGAAATGAAGAACGACTGCAATGTAAGCTACCTTGTTTCAAGCATTACAATATGGATCATATGGATACGCATATTGACGGACCACCACCAACCCGAGGAAATTGTGGTTTTTGTAATGTGTAATTTGTATATGTATTATATGTAAATTGTTTAACGAAATAAAGGTTCTCTTGTATAACGAAAAAATGTTGCATCTTTATTAGTACAAAAGGGTGAATAATGAAAGGGGTTGGGGGGGGGTTGGGTTGGGTTGGGTTGGGTTTGTAGAAGAAAAGCAGGAAAGAAGAAAGAAAGAAGGAAAAAAGGGAAGAAAAAAGGAAAAAAGGGAAGAAAAGAAAGGAAAAAAGGGAAGGAAAAATGGTAAAGAAAAGGGGAGGAGTTCTTTTAAAAGGAGCTCCTCCTTAAACTCCTCCCGAAAGAGGAAAGGGAAGAGTAGGGATGGGAGTGGGGTTTTGGGGTGGGGGTGCTTAGTTCCCCCCCCCCCCCCCCCCCCCCGGTGCCGGCCAAAAAAGCACCAGGAAAAAAGTTCCCCCACTCTAACTCCGCCCCCTTTCCCCACCACGCCCCTTACTCCGCCCCTACTCCGCCTCCTACCACATCTACTAACCTACTTTTTTTTGTATAAAAAGGAAGAATGAACAACAATTCCTCACAGTTTTCTACTGTTCTAGTGTTTCTACTGTTCTAGTGTTTCTATTGTTCACTTTGTAGTGTCAAGTTTCTAGTTCCCACTTTCTAGTGTCCAGTTTCTAGTGTCCACTGTTCACTAACAGCGCAACCTTTTGGTAAGTACAATTTACTATACTTTTACTTTCTAAAACGTTCGATCCCGAGCGTTGGTGAAAATGTTACTAAATTTTAAATACCTTAAGCCAATTTCTTCGATAGCCTAACAGTGCAGTGCGTTAGGCTCTCGACCAGATGCTTCGGGTTCGTTCCCAAGCGCTGGCAGAAATTTTTATTATTTTCTATATTTTTTACAGCTGCGTCACGGTTACAATTCCATCGCCTATCGTCAATGTAAGTAGAATAATTTGAGCGTTCGTAAACTATAAGTAATCTTAAACACCTCAAGCCGATTCCTTCGATAGCCTAACAGTACAGTACGTCAGGCTCTCGACCAGATGGCTCGGGTTCGATTCGGAGCGCTGGCAAGAAATTATTATTATATTCCATATATTTTTTTTTTGCAGCTGCTTCACGGTTACCACTATAACCGTTACATCCCTCGTCAATGTAAGTAAAGTAATTAAGCACTTTATCTCGTGTCCTTCAATAGCCTACCGTATATGACGCTTGGCTTTTAGCAAAATTGTTCGGGTTCGATCCCGAGCATCAGCAAACAAAAGTTAATTTTTTATATCGTTTTACAGCTACAAGTTTTTTTCAACTTTTTACATCTATCGCCAAAGTAAGTAGAGATTAATTTTTTCTCTTGTTTATTTTCATTTAAACTAATAAATTCTTTTCATTAAGATGTCTCAGTCTCAAGATGGTTTCAGTCAAATTAATTTGACAGAACCGGGATTTTCTAACAGCCAAGAGGTTGAAATTTTAAATAATTTCAACGTTGAGTTGTTGGACATAACCTCTGCTGAGAAGGCTAGAGATTCCTGCGTCGTCCAACCTACAGATGAAGCACAGACGCCCTTACCAGTTCCGAGCGGCACGGCTTCCTCGAATACCGGTGGAGTGAAAAGTCTGTCACTTCGTCAGAATTCAAGGAAACGTGAGCATTGGAAGAAGGGTGTAGGATTGTGGTTACCGAAGGATACATATAGAGAGCAACGACGGGAACGTGCTCGTTCAAGATCAATACAACGTAAGCGTGCTTCTGATGAGGAACCGACGGAAGCGTCTATAATTGACGCTGGAAAAGTCGCCTCCAGCATTAACGAGCACATTTCTGACGACTCTCTTAATGCAATGGCGGTATCACAATTCTGCGCAGTAAGGACTTCTGACCTGTCCTCTCTTCAAGTTCCTTTAAACAAGAAAGATTCCTTGGTTGTCGCTAGCCATACTTCTCCTTCTTCTGCTTCTTCTTCTTCTTCTTCGAAGATCGGTAATGTGCCAAAAGTACAGACCACAATGATTACAAGTACTCTACCTCCTACCTCTAACATTCCATCAACTTCTGCTGTACATTCAGAAGTATTAGGCAACCTTTTTTCAACTGCAATAAGTTCTACATTGGAAAAAACTAAAAGCTTGCTTTTGGAAGATGTCAAATTATTACACAGAAATTATAGCAATAACCTTCAACAAAAGGTTACTGAGTTAAATCATTCTTTAGTGTATTTATTGCGGCTTAAAGAAGGGATGACGTCTTTTATGGTTGATGATGATCCTCTAAAAATTTCTCTTAACGAAACCATTGAGGATTTGACTGCAGAGGTTGCGAAGGACAAACAAATTCTTTCTCTTCTACAGTAACCTATTAAAATTATTTTCTTTATAGCTAATACATTATCTTTTAACAGAATGACCACTATTAGCCCTCGCACCTTGGCCAAACTGTTAATATTTGAAAGGAGGGCGGCCGTGATGGATGCCCAAATAAGTGGGATGAAAGATGTAGTACGTTAGTTATTCATATTTATATACATGTTTTACTAATTTAAAATTTTCAGTTAAATCATTTAAGAGCGGAGATGGAGATGCTCAAAGAAGCGGTCAAGGAGTCGTCGACAATAAAAGCGACGACGGTAAATATAGAGGCGGTAAATGTATACCGGGAACTGCCACCGCGCAATACAGAACCGCCTGACCCTTGGCCGGATGCATCTCCCAACCACTCGCCTACGCCGACGGAGCCGGTTGCACCCCCTGACGAACCCGAGGAGGTGTGGGATTAGCCACCCCTAGGTGGCTAATTATTATTTTTATATTATTATATTATTATTGTTATTATTATTTTATATCATATTATATCATATTATTTTATATCATATTATATCATATTATATTATTATTACTTATATGTTGAGTTATGTTTTTTAGTTCAGTATTACCCTGTTAACTTTTGAATGCGGTAGGTCGTGAGTAATGATTGTCGAGAAGGTAAAGTGTTCATCGCAACCGCTAACTCTACCAATAATTAATTTTAGTAAAGGTGCAGCCGAAGAATACTTTGTGAGACATAGTGACTTGTTCGGCGGAAAGTGTAAGCGAGGTATAATTGTGGGACCGTCTGGTGTCGGTAAAACGAATGTCATGCTATCGGTTTTACTTGCTCGTAATGGCCTGCGCTTCCTAAACATATATTTATGTTCTAATTCATTGTACCAAAATAAGTATGATTTTTTAAGACATCTGTTAGAACCTATAAAAGATTGTGGTTACTATGAATTTTCTAATATAGATTCGTTTATTACTCCGGAAGAAGTGAAAGAATATTCGGTAGTCATATTTGACGATGTTCCTTGTACTGGTCAGAATGTAATTAAGGATTTTTTTTCATATGGTCGCCATAAGAATATTGATTGTTTCTTGATTTGTCAAAGTTATAGCGCAATTCCTAAACAGTTAATTCGTGACAACTGCAATTTGTTGGTGTTGTTTAAACAGGACCTAACAAATTTAAAACACGTGTTCGAAGATCATCTAATGGCTGATATAGAATTTAATAATCTAAAGCGAATTGCCGATGCTTGTTGGAAGAATAGACATGGTGTCCTAGTAATTGACCTGGACTGTACTTTGTCTAACGGTCGGTTCCGCTATGGTTTTGACAAATTCATTGAAGTTTAAAAGTGTCTATTTAAACAGTACTTACTTCATTACGTTGAAGTACATCCCACTATGAAGAAGACGCTTGCTGCGGAACTTATCACTGCTCGCGAAGCCTTGCGAGACAAAATTCGCTCGTTAAAAGAGGACGTAGCAGAATCAAGAATTCGGACGGAAACGGCGTACTCTCCGATTACGAAACCATTAAAAGATATTGCTGCAAAAATAGAAACAGTTGGTTTGTTATCCGATTCAAAACCACGTCTGTATCCGAAGACCGAAAAGATCTCTAAAATGGAACGTTTCACGGACGACATTTCTGACATAGCATCCAAATACGAGGATGAACATTTTACACAAAAACCTAAAATTCCATTGAAACCTACACGCCGAAAATTAATCACCTCTACTCCTGAAAAGAAAAAAGTAATTTCTACTCCAACTATACCATCATTCCAGGTACAAGAAGAGATATTTGAAGGTCAACCGGGTGAGGATATCGATGAAGAGTATTCAGATTCCAGCGATGATACTGCAGCCCTTATAACCTACGGAAAAGATCGAGTGGAACGATTTAAAGATGAATTGGAAGAACAATTGGCAAGTCCCGATGTACAAGCTGCATTGGATATGTTTGATCCTTTACCCAGAAGGTATATTGTTGGTTTGGCTAAGGATGTGGCAGATGAGTATGATCAAGTATACGGTGTTCGTCAGACTCCGGAAGGCTTTTACATAGGTGTTAGCCCTGTTGAATTTGACGACAAGGATATTCTCGTTGGAAAATTTAAATATGCGGGAACCACTGGATTATATGATTTATTATTTAAAAACAATCCTGGCAGATTTACAATTCAAGATGTGCGCAATTACAAAGATATCTTGCAACGTTCGAATGCAGCTTACATGAATTACATTCCAGAGGCAGGTTTGACCACGGAGGATGAAAGTCAAAAGTTTCAAGATATTATCAAGCCTATCATGGAGGGTGACAAACCCAGGGTGCATTGGGCGAGGTACTGGCCGAATCCTAAGAAAAAAACCTTGGGTGGTACATTGCAGAAACAAGTTGTTCCTCACGCTCTTATCGAGTACGAGTACTGGGACGATCCCAATGAGCTGGTCAATAGATTGCGATTGTTAATGGCTTCTCAAGCTGCAGGTAATTCCGCACATGTCAACGAAATTACATCTATCATATCTGAACTAGCAGAGGCAAAGATTATACGTTAAATCATAAATATACATGCTTCATACTTTCTATTTTAAAACGTCAGCGACCATGAAGTAGGAAAGATGAGTTTAAACCGGTTCGGAAAGCACTCGTCCAGTATGGTAATCGATAAGTTTGGTAAGCATGTACATGGTCACAACATTGTTACTCATTTGAAGAAGCGTCGATATTTACGACCATCAATTATATTAACATTTAGCGGAGATGGAACTACAGATAAGGTTGATAATTATTTCATTATTCAAAATTTAGGATACGTTAAACAGTATGTTAACTATTTTTATGTTGGTGAAATTGTTTCTTCCCGATTTGAGGGAAACGTACAACTCATAATTGATGGGAAGCAATTCGATCCAAATGACTTAAATTATCTATCCTTCGGGAATAAAATGGTATGCAAGCCTACAGTAACGCCCACTTTATTGAAGCATCCATTTAGTGTTGAATTAGTCATTGAATTGTCCACAAAATGAGTAATATCAAGAGATCCCTTGTAAATGAGTTGCACGCGCCAGTACGGAAAAACTACAGACGCAGGCGTGTTGTTATAAAGGGTTTAAGGGACTTATTTCAAGCTGATTTGGTAGAGATGATTCCTTATTCAAAAGCTAATGGTAATTTTAAATATATATTAACCGTTATTAATGCATTTTCCAAGTACGGATGGGCTGTACCACTAAAAAACAAAACGGGTAAGGAAGTTACGCGGGCTATGGAAACGATTCTGTTAGACAAGCGAAACAATATACCGAAGAACCTACAGACAGATAACGGAACAGAATTTTATAACGCAAACTTTAAGAACCTTATGACACGCTATGGTATTAATCATTACAGCACATTTTCTAATTTAAAGAGTTCAATTGTCGAACGCTTCAATAGAACACTAAAGGAAAAGATGTGGAAAGAATTTAGTATGCAAGGTAATTATCGTTGGTTGGAAATACTACCTAAATTAATTCAGGATTATAACAACCGAGAGCACCGGACGATAGGAATGAAACCAAGCGAAGTAAACAGCAGAAATGCTTCAATTCTGTTGAAATCTGTTTACAATTACATAAAGACGGTCGACCCTATTAGAAAAAGATTTAAAGTCGGTGATTACGTACGAATAAGCAAGCATCGACACGCCTTCACCAAAAACTACACTCCAAATTGGTCTAACGAAGTATTTACTATACATACCGTTCGTAATACTAACCCCACAACATACCTTCTCAAAGATGCTTCCGGTGAAATTATTTCTGGCGGATTCTATAGAGAAGAATTACAAAACGTTAAGCATCCAGACGTTTACTTGGTGGAAAAAGTGCTAAGACGAAAAGGACAACAAGTGCTTGTTAAATGGTTGGGTTTGGGACCGTCTCATAATTCTTGGATCTCAAAAAGTAACGTTATTTAAGAAACAATAAAACAATTACTAATACACGTTAAATAATTTATTTACTATCTGAGATTACAGTATATGTATTATTTTGTATTGATTATTTATATTATATTTTTTAATTATCTATATTTTGTGTTGCATCATTCAATGACTTATGCCCCCAAGCCAATGTACTAGAACCATCCGGTAATATGTGTCGTTTATCATCACTACATGATAAAGCGATTTTGTTTTTTAATTCTGTGTACATTGTGTGATATTCCGATTTAAATACGTACATTTCCTTACGTATCAATCCACCACGTTCGACCACAGCTTTGTAATCGGTTACGCTCAAATGTTTATCAATAACATACTTTTTCACTCCTTTAGCCTTCTTTACGTTATCGTCGAGCAAAGTTATGCAATAAGCTTTGGCTCCTGTTCCAACAAATGAGGTGATACACCTATTTGGATATTCATCCTTCATTCTTCCCAATACCGGTACACCGCGGGGTATACCGTGTATATTGTCTAACGGATAATTCGACGTGTCAAAGACATCAATATTTTCTTTTATATCCTCATATACGTTTGGTGTAAATATTTCTAGAATCAACGAATCCGTATCGGTGTACAAGAGGTATACGTCGTTTCCATACTTTTCTTTTAAATAACCATAGAAGAAATCGTACATTACCGTTTTCGAAAGCTCTAATATGCAGAATCCTACGTACAGCGGTTTATTATAACGTACTTCTGCGAGATTCAGCTGAATTGCTACCAAATTATCATTGAATACTTTTGAAGATTTGAAATTTGGTTTAGCGATCAGAGCTTCTACGCCCGGTTTCCTATGGCGACATTCCCAGTGTGTAACTAATCTTATATCTACCCGCTTTTCCACATTTTCCATTGTTTTACCGAACACGTTGTTATTCATCGACTTGTAATGGTTTTTATCAAATTCATTTGTCGCTTTCGCACGTTTTTCAGAATTGAAATCAATATATTTCCGCATCCACTCTGATTGTTTAAATTCTAACGCCCTATGAACCTTTATTAACTTCAAACCAAACCGTACACATTGCTTTAAGTTCATGTAATGAATGATGTACCTTGATTTATTATATAAATTTGCTATTAACTTTGCATTTTTTGAGCCTGGAGGTACAATTCGTTCAGGACAAAATGGTAAATCGTTGTGTTCATCATGCAAGTTTTCCGGATACTCTAAATCAACTTCAAACACGTAACCCTTTCCTGAATCTTCATTCATATTGTCAATATCTAGCCTACGGATCTCTTCATCTGACAGCCATCGAAATCCTCCGGTTGGAAGTTTTCTTCTCATCGCGTGCCCATACAAATTTGTAGCGTCAAGATATAAAATATAGGATGTTTCTCTATTGGGTAGAAATTCCGGCATAAACTTGTTATTTGCTTCAGCACTTCTCTTGCTGCACATACTCAAACCACCGCGAATACCCTTTTTAAAGAAATGCAACATATCTATATCGGTTAGCAATTCCAATTTTACCCTAGTCATGCGTAGTAAGGCATCAAAACCGAAACCCGGTGATGTGAAATAATGACACGGATCCAAACCATAGTTCTGAATCGATATGGTTCGAAAATTCTCAAATATATCCGCCAAAAGTAAAACATCCGACGTTAGATATATGTCACTATATTCTCCTAAAGTGTGACAATTAAACACTTTCCACGCTTTTTGTGCTCGACAGTAATTTTCTTCAGTTACTTCTTCATCGCATAATGTATTATAAAAACTTTTTTGATCTGGCAAACAGTTGAAGTTTAGCTTTTCGAATGAGTCTACAAAACAGTATGGAAATACTCCCTTTTGACGCACTAATCGAAACTGTTCTTCATTTTTAAAATGCTTTCTGATTTCGACACATTGATTATCTTCCAAAAATGATCCCAATTTTTCTAACGATGAAGCCATAAATCTATATGAATCGACAAATCTTAATTTCATCGACACTCTTCTTAGCTTTCCCTTGCTATCAACATAATCTCCTACGACAATTTTTTTTGAAAACGATATGTATTTCTCTTTACTTTGTGCTATAACTTCAACATCTTCCTCTTTTAACGCCATATCTTTTACGAACATGTGACAATCGTAATTTGAAAGATTATGAAAAAATATTGGTATGAAGTTTGGTAATTGGTAATTTATATTACACACACTATGTGCAGGCCCTCGATATAAGCCGGTGAGGTGGTCATGATCGTATACTTTGCTGCCAGTTTTTATCTCTTTCGAACAAATGTGACACGTATCTTCCATATGATGTATTAATTTTTCTAGATTTTCTAATGGTAACATTTCTTTTGGCTTGCTTAAATAGTTGTTGTATATACTTAAAACATCTTCCTCCAACTTGTTCATAAAAATTTGTGCTGCATTACGCCCTCGATATATTTCAAATTTCGATAACGAATCATCATAAGAACATTTAATATAGTATGCAAACGCATACGGCTCGTGTTCAAAACATTTTACGGAGTATGAATTCTCATTGTTCTTTTCTGTATTCTCGATACAGACGATTGGTTTCTGTAACGATTCAAAGTCTGCATATACTACAAATGGTATTTTTAATTGTTTTTCAAAATTTTCAAATTGTAATACATTCTCCTGTTCTTGCTCTCCATATTTATTTATTTTAATACTTGTTGTTGGTAAAATTGCTCTTACCTTGCCGCAATCGTGCGTTTGATGTCGCTGAAGTTGACACTCTGTTGAAAAGAATATCAAACATCCCTCGCAAATAAATTTTTCATGACCATTTTTAGATGCTTGTGCTGACAGTAATCTGGATAAACTTTTTATCCAACAGTAATGGCTATTTCCAAGATCATCCGATATTAATAATAAATTTATATGTCTTTCTTCCTTTTGTCGACATATGTACATGGTGATTATATCATAATTCATAACTCCGTCTTTAAAATATTCATTTAAACCATAGACATTTATCGAAACTTTATTCTGCTTCTCAAACTCGGGTATGTCTCGTAATTTAACCGGAAATGTTATATTTGAATAGTCAAAGCCACAATTTTCATAATGAGGATACGAAGTTGTCCGCTGTGGTAAACCGTTCGGTTCACACACTGCTGATGTTAACGCCCAAGCAAAGCATGCATCATCAGCATTTTGGATATTTATTACAGCACGCTTAGCTTTTATATGGTACGGCAGATCCATGTAGCTCGAAGCTCTTGTGGGGTTATATTTGTTGAGATTAACCTCCATATACAGTATTTGTAATAGTGTCCACCCTGTATACAAATTGTTTTAATTAGTATTCTTCAAACCTTGCACCTTAGAGCGCTTACCTGAATCACGTTCTTGAAATTCCGACATTTTTGATGATATTTCATCGATGAAGTCATTATAAATTTTATACAAATCTGTCGCTAAAGATGCTACTTTATTTTTTGTATTAAACGATTTTATTTCCCAATCTTCTTTGGATTGCAAACAATACATTCCAAAACATTCTAGATTTAATTTAATGCTGCCATGAATATCGATAGCGCTTTGAATTAGATTTAAGATTTTTTCACGAATTCTATCCGAATATTCCTTCAAATCCACAAAATTTCCCGGTTCGTTTATTCTATAGCTTACTATTTTATCGCCAAATGCCCCAGCGATTCTCTCAACTCCATCGTCAATTATTACAAACGCATTGCGTTTATGCTCATTACTGCGCAAATGTGCAGAATAACATTGCTTATTTACGTACTTATCGCACGCATCACATTTTGCCATATTTGATTTAGATATTTCTTCAAGTTTGATTCTTTTACCAATGCATGATTGCCGCTGATGTCTCTTCAAGTTATCGGACCGGGTGAAACATTTTGCGCAATTATCACACACCAACATTTTGGACTTTATTCTTTTTCACTTCTCAACGAATAACTACGTCCCTGTGATACTTTACCACCGTTTATAAACCTTTCCACCTCCTCCCAATTCTTGCAGGAGTTTTATGCAGGAGGTTTTTTGTGAACATAATGAACCCAAATGATGCCAGGTAAATATGACTCATTCCTTTTCTTCGAGCAAAACAGCACTTCTTATCTGCATATATTTTTTTACATAAACTTGCTTGGGCAGTATTACTACCTGAATAAATGTATAAAAAACCCTACTCTTATTTAATAATTACGGCCGATTTAAAACCTTTTTGCAAGCAAGTTCGATATACACGATTTTCAATTAGTCGCTTAAACCCTCTCACATTATATCATCCAAATCAGGTAGGATGGGATAATCATTTTAATTAGTATATATTAGTAAATATTACAAGATTATTTTTCATTCTATCGGAAGACGACGAAGAGTAACCATCTACGAACATGTCTTAACACGTCAACAGAGCGTTATTATTTTATTCTCTGGTTTCCCTATTTAAAGGTGTCACTTGGGGGGAGGTTGCAAATAATTAAAACTTAATTGGAAACTCCTCCCACATTACAACTTTTAAGGTTAGTAGGTTTGTAACAATTAGCCGATTCTAGAACCTCCTCCTCCTCCTCCTCCTCCTCCAACAATTAGCCGATTCTACAACCTCCTCCAAAAATTAGTAGATACAACAACCTCCTCCTCCTCCCCCAACAATTAGCCGATTCTAGAACCTCCTCCTCGGACGCAGGTTCGAGGAGGAGGTTCTAGAATCGGCTAATCTATACTACTACCTCTTAATAACATTTTTAATCGCTATCTCGGTAACCGTAAGTCCAAAAAATAAAAAGGTGTCAGATATGAGCGATTTGGCGTTCTAGCAGCATTTTGAAACATATTAAAAATTTCTATCTTAATGGGTGCCAAAGTTACACAAGACCTCTTAATAACATTTTTAATCGCTATCTCGGTAACAGTAAGTCCAAAAAATAAAAAGGTGTCAGATATGAGCGATTTGGCGTTCTAGCAGCATTTTGAAACATATTAGAAATTTCTATCTTAATGGGTGCCAAAGTTACACAAGACCTCTTAATAACATTTTTAATCGCTATCTCGGTAACCGTAAGTCCAAAAAATAAAAAGGTGTCAGATATGAGCGATTTGGCGTTCTAGCAGCATTTTGAAGCATATTAGAAATTTCTATCTTAATGGGTGCCAAAGTTACACAAGACCTCTTAATAACATTTTTAATCGCTATCTCGGTAACCGTAAGTCCAAAAAATAAAAAGGTGTCAGATATGAGCGATTTGGCCTTCTAGCAGCATTTTGAAACATATTAGAAATTTCTATCTTAATGGGTGCCAAAGTTACACAAGACCTCTTAATAACATTTTTAATCGCTATCTCGGTAACCGTAAGTCCAAAAAATAAAAAGGTGTCAGATATGAGCGATTTGGCGTTCTAGCAGCATTTTGAAACATATTAGAAATTTCTATCTTAATGGGTGCCAAAGTTACACAAGACCTCTTAATAATATTTTTAATCGCTATCTCGGTAACCGTAAGTCCAAAAAATAAAAAGGTGTCAGATATGAGCGATTTGGCGTTCTAGCAGCATTTTGAAACATATTATAAATTTCTATCTTAATGGGTGCCAAAGTTACACAAGACCTCTTAATAACATTTTTAATCGCTATCTCGGTAACCGTAAGTCCAAAAAATATAAAGGTGTCAGATATGAGCGATTTGGCGTTCTAGCAGCATTTTGAAACATATTAGAAATTTCTATCTTAATGGGTGCCAAAGTTACACAAGACCTCTTAATAACATTTTTAATCGCTATCTCGGTAACCGTAAGTCCAAAAAATAAAAAGGTGTCAGATATGAGCGATTTGGCGTTCTAGCAACATTTTGAAACATATTAGAAATTTCTATCTTAATGGGTGCCAAAGTTACACAAGACTTCTTAATAACATTTTTAATCGCTATCTCGGTAACCGTAAGTCCAAAAAATAAAAAGGTGTCAGATATGAGCGATTTGGCGTTCTAGCAGCATTTTGAAACATATTAGAAATTTCTATCTTAATGGGTGCCAAAGTTACACAACCGCTTAATAACATTTTTAATTGCTATCTCGGTAACCGTAAGTCCAAAAAATAAAAAGGTGTCAGATATGAGCGATTTGGCGTTCTAGCAGCATTTTGAAACATATTAGAAATTTCTATCTTAATGGGTGCCAAAGTTACACAAGACCTCTTAATAATATTTTTAATCGCTATCTCGGTAACCGTAAGTCCAAAAAGTAAAAAGGTGTCAGATATGAGCGATTTGGCGTTCTAGCAGCATTTTGAAACATATTAGAAATTTCTATCTTAATGGGTGCCAAAGTTACACAAGACCTCTTAATAACATTTTTAATCGCTATCTCGGTAACCGTAAGTCCAAAAAATAAAAAGGTGTCAGATATGAGCGATTTGGCGTTCTAGCAGCATTTTGAAACATATTAGAAATTTCTATCTTAATGGGTGCCAAAGTTACACAAGACCTCTTAATAACATTTTTAATCGCTATCTCGGTAACCGTAAGTCCAAAAAATAAAAAGGTGTCAGATATGAGCGATTTGGCGTTCTAGCAGCATTTTGAAACATATTAAAAATTTCTATCTTAATGGGTGCCAAAGTTACACAAGACCTCTTAATAACATTTTTAATCGCTATCTCGGTAACCGTAAGTCCAAAAAATAAAAAGGTGTCAGATATGAGCGATTTGGCGTTCTAGCAGCATTTTGAAACATATTAGAAATTTCTATCTTAATGGGTGCCAAAGTTACACAAGACCTCTTAATAACATTTTTAATCGCTATCTCGGTAACCGTAAGTCCAAAAAATAAAAAGGTGTCAGATATGAGCGATTTGGCGTTCTAGCAGCATTTTGAAGCATATTAGAAATTTCTATCTTAATGGGTGCCAAAGTTACACAAGACCTCTTAATAACATTTTTAATCGCTATCTCGGTAACCGTAAGTCCAAAAAATAAAAAGGTGTCAGATATGAGCGATTTGGCGTTCTAGCAGCATTTTGAAACATATTAGAAATTTCTATCTTAATGGGTGCCAAAGTTACACAAGACCTCTTAATAACATTTTTAATCGCTATCTCGGTAACCGTAAGTCCAAAAAATAAAAAGGTGTCAGATATGAGCGATTTGGCGTTCTAGCAGCATTTTGAAACATATTAGAAATTTCTATCTTAATGGGTGCCAAAGTTACACAAGACCTCTTAATAATATTTTTAATCGCTATCTCGGTAACCGTAAGTCCAAAAAATAAAAAGGTGTCAGATATGAGCGATTTGGCGTTCTAGCAGCATTTTGAAACATATTATAAATTTCTATCTTAATGGGTGCCAAAGTTACACAAGACCTCTTAATAACATTTTTAATCGCTATCTCGGTAACCGTAAGTCCAAAAAATATAAAGGTGTCAGATATGAGCGATTTGGCGTTCTAGCAGCATTTTGAAACATATTAGAAATTTCTATCTTAATGGGTGCCAAAGTTACACAAGACCTCTTAATAACATTTTTAATCGCTATCTCGGTAACCGTAAGTCCAAAAAATAAAAAGGTGTCAGATATGAGCGATTTGGCGTTCTAGCAACATTTTGAAACATATTAGAAATTTCTATCTTAATGGGTGCCAAAGTTACACAAGACCTCTTAATAACATTTTTAATCGCTATCTCGGTAACCGTAAGTCCAAAAAATAAAAAGGTGTCAGATATGAGCGATTTGGCATTCTAGCAGCATTTTGAAACATATTAGAAATTTCTATCTTAATGGGTGCCAAAGTTACACAACCGCTTAATAACATTTTTAATTGCTATCTCGGTAACCGTAAGTCCAAAAAATAAAAAGGTGTCAGATATGAGCGATTTGGCGTTCTAGCAGCATTTTGAAACATATTAGAAATTTCTATCTTAATGGGTGCCAAAGTTACACAAGACCTCTTAATAATATTTTTAATCGCTATCTCGGTAACCGTAAGTCCAAAAAGTAAAAAGGTGTCAGATATGTGCGATTTGGCGTTCTAGCAGCATTTTGAAACATATTAGAAATTTCTATCTTAATGGGTGCCAAAGTTACACAAGACCTCTTAATAACATTTTTAATCGCTATCTCGGTAACCGTAAGTCCAAAAAATAAAAAGGTGTCAGATATGAGCGATTTGGCGTTCTAGCAGCATTTTGAAACATATTAGAAATTTCTATCTTAATGGGTGCCAAAGTTACACAAGACCTCTTAATAACATTTTTAATCGCTATCTCGGTAACCGTAAGTCCAAAAAATAAAAAGGTGTCAGATATGAGCGATTTGGCGTTCTAGCAGCATTTTGAAACATATTAGAAATTTCTATCTTAATGGGTGCCAAAGTTACACAAGACCTCTTAATAATATTTTTAATCGCTATCTCGGTAACCGTAAGTCCAAAAAATAAAAAGGCGTCAGATATGAGCGATTTGGCGTTCTAGCAGCATTTTGAAACATATTAGAAATTTCTATCTTAATGGGTTCCAAAGTTACACAAGACCTCTTAATAATATTTTTAATCGCTATCTCGGTAACCGTAAGTCCAAAAAATAAAAAGGTGTCAGATATGAGCGATTTGGCGTTCTAGCAGCATTTTGAAACATATTAGAAATTTCTATCTTAATGGGTGCCAAAGTTACACAAGACCTCTTAATAATATTTTCAATCGCTATCTCGGTAACTGTCATTCCAAAAAATAAAAAGGTTTCAGATATGAGCGATTTGGCGTTCTAGCAGCATTTTGAAACATATTAGAAATTTCTATCTTAATGGGTGCCAAAGTTACACAAGACCTCTTAATAACATTTTTAATCGCTATCTCGGTAACCGTAAGTCTAAAAAATAAAAAGGTGTCAGATATGAGCGATTTGGCGTTCTAGCAGCATTTTGAAACATATTAGAAATTTCTATCTTAATGGGTGCCAAAGTTACACAAGACCTCTTAATAATATTTTTAATCGCTATCTCGGTAACCGTAAGTCCAAAAAATAAAAAGGTGTCAGATATGAGCGATTTGGCGTTCTAGCAGCATTTTGAAACATATTAGAAATTTCTATCTTAATGGGTGCCAAAGTTACACAAGACCTCTTAATAATATTTTTAATCGCTATCTCGGTAACCGTAAGTCCAAAAAATAAAAAGGTGTCTGATATGAGCGATTTGGCGTTCTAGCAGCATTTTGAAACATATTAGAAATTTCTATCTTAATGGGTGCCAAAGTTACACAAGACCTCTTAATAATATTTTTAATCGCTATCTCGGTAACCGTAAGTCCAAAAAAAAAAGTGTCAGATATGAGCGATTTGGCGTTCTAGCAGCATTTTGAAACATATTAGAAATTTCTATCTTAATGGGTGCCAAAGTTACACAAGACCTCTTAATAACATTTTTAATCGCTATCTCGGTAACCGTAAGTCCAAAAAATAAAAAGGTGTCAGATATGAGCGATTTAGCGTTCTAGAAGCATTTTGAAACATATTAGAAATTTCTATCTTAATGGGTGCCAAAGTTACACAAGACCTCTTAATAATATTTTTAATCGCTATCTCGGTAACCGTAAGTCCAAAAAATAAAAAGGTGTCAGATATGAGCGATTTGGCGTTCTAGCAGCATTTTGAAACATATTAGAAATTTCTATCTTAATGGGTGCCAAAGTTACACAAGACCTCTTAATAATATTTTTAATCGCTATCTCGGTAACCGTAAGTCCAAAAAATAAAAAGGTGTCAGATATGAGCGATTTGTCGTTCTAGCAGCATTTTGAAACATATTAGAGATTTCTATCTTAATGGGTGCCAAAGTTACACAAGACCTCTTAATAACATTTTTAATCGCTATCTCCGTAACCGTAAGTCCAAAAAATAAAAAGGTGTCAGATATGAGCGATTTGGCGTTTTAGCAGCATTTTGAAACATATTAGAAATTTCTATCTTAATGGGTGCCAAAGTTACACAAGAATTCTTAATAATATTTTTAATCGCTATCTCGGTAACCGTAAGTCCAAAAAATAAAAAGGTGTCAGATATGAGCGATTTGGCGTTCTAGCAGCATTTTGAAACATATTAGAAATTTCTATCTTAATGGGTGCCAAAGTTACACAAGACCTCTTAATAATATTTTTAATCGCTATCTCGGTAACCGTAAGTCCAAAAAATAAAAAGGTGTCAGATATGAGCGATTTGGCGTTCTAGCAGCATTTTGAAACATATTAGAAATTTCTATCTTAATGGGTGCCAAAGCTACACAAGACCTCTTAATAATATTTTTAATCGCTATCTCTGTAACCGTAAGTCCAAAAAATAAAAAGGTGTCAGATATGAGCGATTTGGCGTTCTAGCAGCATTTTGAAACATATTAGAAATTTCTATCTTAATGGGTGCCAAAGTTACACAAGACCTTCTAATAATATTTTTAATCGCTATCTTGGTAACCGTAAGTCCAAAAAATAAAAAGGTGTCAGATATGAGCGATTTGGCGTTCTAGCAGCATTTTGAAACATATTAGAAATTTCTATCTTAATGGGTGCCAAAGTTACACAAGACCTCTTAATAATATTTTTAATCGCTATCTCGGTAACCGTAAGTCCAAAAAATAAAAAGGTGTCAGATATGAGCGATTTGGCGTTCTAGCAGCATTTTGAAACATATTAGAAATTTCTATCTTAATGGGTGCCAAAGTTACACAAGACCTCTTAATAACATTTTTAATCGCTATCTCGGTAACCGTAAGTCCAAAAAATAAAAAGGTGTCAGATATGAGCGATTTGGCGTTCTAGCAGCATTTTGAAACATATTAAAAATTTCTATCTTAATGGGTGCCAAAGTTACACAAGACCTCTTAATAACATTTTTAATCGCTATCTCGGTAACCGTAAGTCCAAAAAATAAAAAGGTGTCAGATATGAGCGATTTGGCGTTCTAGCAGCATTTTGAAACATATTAGAAATTTCTATCTTAATGGGTGCCAAAGTTACACAAGACCTCTTAATAATATTTTTAATTGCTATCTCGGTAACCGTACGTCCAAAAAATAAAAAGGTGTCAGATATGAGCGATTTGGCGTACTAGCAGCATTTTGAAACATATTAGAAATTTCTATCTTAATGGGTGCCAAAGTTACACAAGACCTCTTAATAATATTTTTAATCGCTATCTCGGTAACCGTAAGTCCAAAAAATAAAAAGGTGTCAGATATGAGCGATTTGGCGTTCTAGCAGTATTTTGAAACATATTAGAAATTTCTATCTTAATGGGTGCCAAAGTTACACAAGACCTCTTAATAATATTTTTAATCGCTATCTCGGTAACCGTAAGTCCAAAAAATAAAAAGATGTCAGATATGAGCGATTTGGCGTTCTAGCAGCATTTTGAAACATATTAGAAATTTCTATCTTAATGGGTGCCAAAGTTACACAAGACCTCTTAATAATATTTTTAATCGCTATCTCGGTAACCGTAAGTCCAAAAAATAAAAAGGTGTCAGATATGAGCGATTTGGCGTTCTAGCAGCATTTTGAAACATATTAGAAATTTCTATCTTAATGGGTGCCAAAGTTACACAAGACCTCTTAATAATATTTTTAATCGCTATCTCGGTAACCGTAAGTCCAAAAAATAAAAAGGTGTCAGATATGAGCGATTTGGCGTTCTAGCAGCATTTTGAAACATATTAGAAATTTCTATCTTAATGGGTGCCAAAGTTACACAAGACCTCTTAATAATATTTTTAATCGCTATCTCGGTAACCGTCATTCCAAAAAATAAAAAGGTGTCAGATATGAGCGATTTGGCGTTCTAGCAGCATTTTGAAACATATTAGAAATTTCTATCTTAATGGGTGCCAAAGTTACACAAGGCCTCTTAATAACATTTTTAATCGCTATCTCGGTAACCGTAAGTCCAAAAAATAAAAAGGTGTCAGATATGAGCGATTTGGCGTTCTAGCAGCATTTTGAAACATATTAGAAATTTCTATCTTAATGGGTGCCAAAGTTACACAAGACCTTCTAATAATATTTTTAATCGCTATCTTGGTAACCGTAAGTCCAAAAAATAAAAAGGTGTCAGATATGAGCGATTTGGCGTTCTAGCAGCATTTTGAAACATATTAGAAATTTCTATTTTAATGGGTGCCAAAGTTACACAAGACCTCTTAATAATATTTTTAATCGCTATCTCGGTAACCGTAAGTCCAAAAAATAAAAAGGTGTCAGATATGAGCGATTTGGCGTTCTAGCAGCATTTTGAAACATATTAGAAATTTCTATCTTAATGGGTGCCAAAGTTACACAAGACCTCTTAATAATATTTTTAATCGCTATCTCGTTAACCGTAAGTCCAAAAAATAAAAAGGTGTCAGATATGAGCGATTTGGCGTTCTAGCAGCATTTTGAAACATATTAGAAATTTCTATCTTAATGGGTGCCAAAGTTACACAAGACCTCTTAATAATATTTTTAATCGCTATCTCGGTAACCGTAAGTCCAAAAAATAAAAAGGTGTCAGATATGAGCGATTTGGCGTTCTAGCAGCATTTTGAAACATATTAGAAATTTCTATCTTAATGGGTGCCAAAGTTACACAAGACCTCTTAATAATATTTTTAATCGCTATCTCGGTAACCGTCATTCCAAAAAATAAAAAGGTTTCAGATATGAGCGATTTGGCGTTCTAGCAGCATTTTGAAACATATTAGAAATTTCTATCTTAATGGGTGCCAAAGTTACACAAGACCTCTTAATAACATTTTTAATCGCTATCTCGGTAACCGTAAGTCTAAAAAATAAAAAGGTGTCAGATATGAGCGATTTGGCGTTCTAGCAGCATTTTGAAACATATTAGAAATTTCTATCTTAATGGGTGCCAAAGTTACACAAGACCTCTTAATAACATTTTTAATCGCTATCTCGGTAACCGTAAGTCCAAAAAATAAAAAGGTGTCAGATATGAGCGATTTGGCGTTCTAGCAGCATTTTGAAACATATTAGAAATTTCTATCTTAATGGGTGCCAAAGTTACACAAGACCTTCTAATAATATTTTTAATCGCTATCTTGGTAACCGTAAGTCCAAAAAATAAAAAGGTGTCAGATATGAGCGATTTGGCGTTCTAGCAGCATTTTGAAACATATTAGAAATTTCTATTTTAATGGGTGCCAAAGTTACACAAGACCTCTTAATAATATTTTTAATCGCTATCTCGGTAACCGTAAGTCCAAAAAATAAAAAGGTGTCAGATATGAGCGATTTGGCGTTCTAGCAGCATTTTGAAACATATTAGAAATTTCTATCTTAATGGGTGCCAAAGTTACACAAGACCTCTTAATAATATTTTTAATCGCTATCTCGTTAACCGTAAGTCCAAAAAATAAAAAGGTGTCAGATATGAGCGATTTGGCGTTCTAGCAGCATTTTGAAACATATTAGAAATTTCTATCTTAATGGGTGCCAAAGTTACACAAGACCTCTTAATAATATTTTTAATCGCTATCTCGGTAACCGTAAGTCCAAAAAATAAAAAGGTGTCAGATATGAGCGATTTGGCGTTCTAGCAGCATTTTGAAACATATTAGAAATTTCTATCTTATGGGTGCCAAAGTTACACAAGACCTCTTAATAATATTTTTAATCGCTATCTCGGTAACCGTACGTCCAAAAAATAAAAAGGTGTCAGATATGAGCGATTTGGCGTTCTAGCAGCATTTTGAAACATATTAGAAATTTCTATCTTAATGGGTGCCAAAGTTACACAAGACCTCTTAATAATATTTTTAATCGCTATCTCGGTAACCGTACGTCCAAAAAATAAAAAGGTGTCAGATATGAGCGATTTGGCGTTCTAGCAGCATTTTGAAACATATTAGAAATTTCTATCTTAATGGGTGCCAAAGTTACACAAGACCTCTTAATAACATTTTTAATCGCTATCTCGGTAACCGTAAGTCCAAAAAATAAAAAGGTGTCAGATATGAACGATTTGGCGTTCTAGCAGCATTTTGAAACATATTAGAAATTTCTATCTTAATGGGTGCCAAAGTTACACAAGACCTCTTAATAATATTTTTAATCGCTATCTCGGTAACCGTAAGTCCAAAAAATAAAAAGATGTCAGATATGAGCGATTTGGCGTTCTAGCAGCATTTTGAAACATATTAGAAATTTCTATCTTATGGGTGCCAAAGTTACACAAGACCTCTTAATAATATTTTTAATCGCTATCTCGGTAACCGTACGTCCAAAAAATAAAAAGGTGTCAGATATGAGTGATTTGGCGTTCTAGCAGCATTTTGAAACTTATTAGAAATTTCTATCTTAATGGGTGCCAAAGTTACACAAGACCTCTTAATAACATTTTTAATCGCTATCTCGGTAACCGTAAGTCCAAAAAATAAAAAGGTGTCTGATATGAGCGATTTGGCGTTCTAGCAGCATTTTGAAACATATTAGAAATTTCTATCTTAATGGGTGCCAAAGTTACACAAGACCTCTTAATAATATTTTTAATCGCTATCTCGGTAACCGTAAGTCCAAAAAAAAAGTGTCAGATATGAGCGATTTGGCGTTCTAGCAGCATTTTGAAACTTATTAGAAATTTCTATCTTAATGGGTGCCAAAGTTACACAAGACCTTTTAATAACATTTTTAATCGCTATCTCGGTAACCGTAAGTCCAAAAAATAAAAAGGTGTCAGATATGAGCGATTTAGCGTTCTAGCAGCATTTTGAAACATATTAGAAATTTCTATCTTAATGGGTGCCAAAGTTACACAAGACCTCTTAATAATATTTTTAATCGCTATCTCGGTAACCGTAAGTCCAAAAAATAAAAAGGTGTCAGATATGAGCGATTTGGCGTTCTAGCAGCATTTTGAAACATATTAGAAATTTCTATCTTAATGGGTGCCAAAGTTACACAAGACCTCTTAATAATATTTTTAATCGCTATCTCGGTAACCGTAAGTCCAAAAAATAAAAAGGTGTCAGATATGAGCGATTTGTCGTTCTAGCAGCATTTTGAAACATATTAGAAATTTCTATCTTAATGGGTGCCAAAGTTACACAAGACCTCTTAATAACATTTTTAATCGCTATCTCGGTAACCGTAAGTCCAAAAAATAAAAAGGTGTCAGATATGAGCGATTTGGCGTTCTAGCAGCATTTTGAAACATATTAGAAATTTCTATCTTAATGGGTGCCAAAGTTACACAAGACCTCTTAATAATATTTTTAATCGCTATCTCGGTAACCGTAAGTCCAAAAAATAAAAAGGTGTCAGATATGAGCGATTTGGCGTTCTAGCAGCATTTTGAAACATATTAGAAATTTCTATCTTAATGGGTGCCAAAGTTACACAAGACCTCTTAATAATATTTTTAATCGCTATCTCGGTAACCGTAAGTCCAAAAAATAAAAAGGTGTCAGATATGAGCGATTTGGCGTTCTAGCAGCATTTTGAAACATATTAGAAATTTCTATCTTAATGGGTGCCAAAGCTACACAAGACCTCTTAATAATATTTTTAATCGCTATCTCGGTAACCGTAAGTCCAAAAAATAAAAAGGTGTCAGATATGAGCGATTTGGCGTTCTAGCAGCATTTTGAAACATATTAGAAATTTCTATCTTAATGGGTGCCAAAGTTACACAAGACCTTCTAATAATATTTTTAATCGCTATCTTGGTAACCGTAAGTCCAAAAAATAAAAAGGTGTCAGATATGAGCGATTTTACGTTCTAGCAGCATTTTGAAACATATTAGAAATTTCTATCTTAATGGGTGCCAAAGTTACACAAGACCTCTTAATAATATTTTTAATCGCTATCTCGGTAACCGTAAGTCCAAAAAATAAAAAGGTGTCAGATATGAGCGATTTGGCGTTCTAGCAGCATTTTGAAACATATTAGAAATTTCTATCTTAATGGGTGCCAAAGTTACACAAGACCTCTTAATAACATTTTTAATCGCTATCTCGGTAACCGTAAGTCCAAAAAATAAAAAGGTGTCAGATATGAGCGATTTGGCGTTCTAGCAGCATTTTGAAACATATTAAAAATTTCTATCTTAATGGGTGCCAAAGTTACACAAGACCTCTTAATAACATTTTTAATCGCTATCTCGGTAACCGTAAGTCCAAAAAATAAAAAGGTGTCAGATATGAGCGATTTGGCGTTCTAGCAGCATTTTGAAACATATTAGAAATTTCTATCTTAATGGGTGCCAAAGTTACACAAGACCTCTTAATAATATTTTTAATCGCTATCTCGGTAACGGTACGTCCAAAAAATAAAAAGGTGTCAGATATGAGCGATTTGGCGTTCTAGCAGCATTTTGAAACATATTAGAAATTTCTATCTTAATGGGTGCCAAAGTTACACAAGACCTCTTAATAATATTTTTAATCGCTATCTCGGTAACCGTAAGTCCAAAAAATAAAAAGGTGTCAGATATGAGCGATTTGGCGTTCTAGCAGTATTTTGAAACATATTAGAAATTTCTATCTTAATGGGTGCCAAAGTTACACAAGACCTCTTAATAATATTTTTAATCGCTATCTCGGTAACCGTAAGTCCAAAAAATAAAAAGATGTCAGATATGAGCGATTTGGCGTTCTAGCAGCATTTTGAAACATATTAGAAATTTCTATCTTAATGGGTGCCAAAGTTACACAAGACCTCTTAATAATATTTTTAATCGCTATCTCGGTAACCGTAAGTCCAAAAAATAAAAAGGTGTCAGATATGAGCGATTTGGCGTTCTAGCAGCATTTTGAAACATATTAGAAATTTCTATCTTAATGGGTGCCAAAGTTACACAAGACCTCTTAATAATATTTTTAATCGCTATCTCGGTAACCGTAAGTCCAAAAAATAAAAAGGTGTCAGATATGAGCGATTTGGCGTTCTAGCAGCATTTTGAAACATATTAGAAATTTCTATCTTAATGGGTGCCAAAGTTACACAAGACCTCTTAATAATATTTTTAATCGCTATCTCGGTAACCGTCATTCCAAAAAATAAAAAGGTTTCAGATATGAGCGATTTGGCGTTCTAGCAGCATTTTGAAACATATTAGAAATTTCTATCTTAATGGGTGCCAAAGTTACACAAGACCTCTTAATAACATTTTTAATCGCTGTCTCGGTAACCGTAAGTCTAAAAAATAAAAAGGTGTCAGATATGAGCGATTTGGCGTTCTAGCAGCATTTTGAAACATATTAGAAATTTCTATCTTAATGGGTGCCAAAGTTACACAAGACCTCTTAATAATATTTTTAATCGCTATCTCGGTAACCATAAGTCCAAAAAATAAAAAGGTGTCAGATATGAGCGATTTGGCGTTCTAGCAGCATTTTGAAACATATTAGAAATTTCTATCTTAATGGGTGCCAAAGTTACACAAGACCTCTTAATAATATTTTTAATCGCTATCTCGGTAACCGTAAGTCCAAAAAATAAAAAGGTGTCTGATATGAGCGATTTGGCGTTCTAGCAGCATTTTGAAACATATTAGAAATTTCTATCTTAATGGGTGCCAAAGTTACACAAGACCTCTTAATAATATTTTTAATCGCTATCTCGGTAACCGTAAGTCCAAAAAATAAAAAGGTGTCAGATATGAGCGATTAGGCGTTCTAGCAGCATTTTGAAACATATTAGAAATTTCTATCTTAATGGGTGTCAAAGTTACACAAGACCTCTTAATAACATTTTTAATCGCTATCTCGGTAACCGTAAGTCCAAAAAATAAAAAGGTGTCAGATATGAGCGATTTGGCGTTCTAGCAGCATTTTGAAACATATTAGAAATTTCTATCTTAATGGGTGCCAAAGTTACACAAGACCTCTTAATAACATTTTTAATCGCTATCTCGGTAACCGTAAGTCCAAAAAATAAAAAGGTGTCAGATATGAGCGATTAGGCGTTCTAGCAGCATTTTGAAACATATTAGAAATTTCTGTCTTAATGGGTGCCAAAGTTACACAAGACCTCTTAATAATATTTTTAATCGCTATCTCGGTAACCGTAAGTCCAAAAAATAAAAAGGTGTCAGATATGAGCGATTTGGCGTTCTAGCAGCATTTTGAAACATATTAGAAATTTCTATCTTAATGGGTGCCAAAGTTACACAAGACCTCTTAATAACATTTTTAATCGCTATCTCGGTAACCGTAAGTCCAAAAAATAAAAAGGTGTCAGATATGAGCGATTTGGCGTTCTAGCAGCATTTTGAAACATATTAGAAATTTCTATCGTAATGGGTGCCAAAGTTACACAAGACCTCTTAATAATATTTTTAATCGCTATCTCGGTAACCGTAAGTCCAAAAAATAAAAAGGTGTCAGATATGAGCGATTTGGCGTTCTAGCAGCATTTTGAAACATATTAGAAATTTCTATCTTAATGGGTGCCAAAGTTACACAAGACCTCTTAATAATATTTTTAATCGCTATCTCGGTAACCGTAAGTCCAAAAAATAAAAAGGTGTCAGATATGAGCGATTTGGCGTTCTAGCAGCATTTTGAAACATATTAGAAATTTCTATCTTAATGGGTGCCAAAGCTACACAAGACCTCTTAATAATATTTTTAATCGCTATCTCGGTAACCGTAAGTCCAAAAAATAAAAAGGTGTCAGATATGAACGATTTGGCGTTCTAGCAGCATTTTGAAACATATTAGAAATTTCTATCTTAATGGGTGCCAAAGTTACACAAGACCTCTTAATAATATTTTTAATCGCTATCTCGGTAACCGTAAGTCCAAAAAATAAAAAGGTGTCAGATATGAGCGATTTGGCGTTCTAGCAGCATTTTGAAACATATTAGAAATTTCTATCTTATGGGTGCCAAAGTTACACAAGACCTCTTAATAATATTTTTAATCGCTATCTCGGTAACCGTACGTCCAAAAAATAAAAAGGTGTCAGATATGAGTGATTTGGCGTTCTAGCAGCATTTTGAAACTTATTAGAAATTTCTATCTTAATGGGTGCCAAAGTTACACAAGACCTCTTAATAACATTTTTAATCGCTATCTCGGTAACCGTAAGTCCAAAAAATAAAAAGGTGTCTGATATGAGCGATTTGGCGTTCTAGCAGCATTTTGAAACATATTAGAAATTTCTATCTTAATGGGTGCCAAAGTTACACAAGACCTCTTAATAATATTTTTAATCGCTATCTCGGTAACCGTAAGTCCAAAAAAAAAAGTGTCAGATATGAGCGATTTGGCGTTCTAGCAGCATTTTGAAACTTATTAGAAATTTCTATCTTAATGGGTGCCAAAGTTACACAAGACCTTTTAATAACATTTTTAATCGCTATCTCGGTAACCGTAAGTCCAAAAAATAAAAAGGTGTCAGATATGAGCGATTTAGCGTTCTAGCAGCATTTTGAAACATATTAGAAATTTCTATCTTAATGGGTGCCAAAGTTACACAAGACCTCTTAATAATATTTTTAATCGCTATCTCGGTAACCGTAAGTCCAAAAAATAAAAAGGTGTCAGATATGAGCGATTTGGCGTTCTAGCAGCATTTTGAAACATATTAGAAATTTCTATCTTAATGGGTGCCAAAGTTACACAAGACCTCTTAATAATATTTTTAATCGCTATCTCGGTAACCGTAAGTCCAAAAAATAAAAAGGTGTCAGATATGAGCGATTTGTCGTTCTAGCAGCATTTTGAAACATATTAGAAATTTCTATCTTAATGGGTGCCAAAGTTACACAAGACCTCTTAATAACATTTTTAATCGCTATCTCGGTAACCGTAAGTCCAAAAAATAAAAAGGTGTCAGATATGAGCGATTTGGCGTTCTAGCAGCATTTTGAAACATATTAGAAATTTCTATCTTAATGGGTGCCAAAGTTACACAAGACCTCTTAATAATATTTTTAATCGCTATCTCGGTAACCGTAAGTCCAAAAAATAAAAAGGTGTCAGATATGAGCGATTTGGCGTTCTAGCAGCATTTTGAAACATATTAGAAATTTCTATCTTAATGGGTGCCAAAGTTACACAAGACCTCTTAATAATATTTTTAATCGCTATCTCGGTAACCGTAAGTCCAAAAAATAAAAAGGTGTCAGATATGAGCGATTTGGCGTTCTAGCAGCATTTTGAAACATATTAGAAATTTCTATCTTAATGGGTGCCAAAGCTACACAAGACCTCTTAATAATATTTTTAATCGCTATCTCGGTAACCGTAAGTCCAAAAAATAAAAAGGTGTCAGATATGAGCGATTTGGCGTTCTAGCAGCATTTTGAAACATATTAGAAATTTCTATCTTAATGGGTGCCAAAGTTACACAAGACCTTCTAATAATATTTTTAATCGCTATCTTGGTAACCGTAAGTCCAAAAAATAAAAAGGTGTCAGATATGAGCGATTTTACGTTCTAGCAGCATTTTGAAACATATTAGAAATTTCTATCTTAATGGGTGCCAAAGTTACACAAGACCTCTTAATAATATTTTTAATCGCTATCTCGGTAACCGTAAGTCCAAAAAATAAAAAGGTGTCAGATATGAGCGATTTGGCGTTCTAGCAGCATTTTGAAACATATTAGAAATTTCTATCTTAATGGGTGCCAAAGTTACACAAGACCTCTTAATAACATTTTTAATCGCTATCTCGGTAACCGTAAGTCCAAAAAATAAAAAGGTGTCAGATATGAGCGATTTGGCGTTCTAGCAGCATTTTGAAACATATTAAAAATTTCTATCTTAATGGGTGCCAAAGTTACACAAGACCTCTTAATAACATTTTTAATCGCTATCTCGGTAACCGTAAGTCCAAAAAATAAAAAGGTGTCAGATATGAGCGATTTGGCGTTCTAGCAGCATTTTGAAACATATTAGAAATTTCTATCTTAATGGGTGCCAAAGTTACACAAGACCTCTTAATAATATTTTTAATCGCTATCTCGGTAACGGTACGTCCAAAAAATAAAAAGGTGTCAGATATGAGCGATTTGGCGTTCTAGCAGCATTTTGAAACATATTAGAAATTTCTATCTTAATGGGTGCCAAAGTTACACAAGACCTCTTAATAATATTTTTAATCGCTATCTCGGTAACCGTAAGTCCAAAAAATAAAAAGGTGTCAGATATGAGCGATTTGGCGTTCTAGCAGTATTTTGAAACATATTAGAAATTTCTATCTTAATGGGTGCCAAAGTTACACAAGACCTCTTAATAATATTTTTAATCGCTATCTCGGTAACCGTAAGTCCAAAAATAAAAAGATGTCAGATATGAGCGATTTGGCGTTCTAGCAGCATTTTGAAACATATTAGAAATTTCTATCTTAATGGGTGCCAAAGTTACACAAGACCTCTTAATAATATTTTTAATCGCTATCTCGGTAACCGTAAGTCCAAAAAATAAAAAGGTGTCAGATATGAGCGATTTGGCGTTCTAGCAGCATTTTGAAACATATTAGAAATTTCTATCTTAATGGGTGCCAAAGTTACACAAGACCTCTTAATAATATTTTTAATCGCTATCTCGGTAACCGTAAGTCCAAAAAATAAAAAGGTGTCAGATATGAGCGATTTGGCGTTCTAGCAGCATTTTGAAACATATTAGAAATTTCTATCTTAATGGGTGCCAAAGTTACACAAGACCTCTTAATAATATTTTTAATCGCTATCTCGGTAACCGTCATTCCAAAAAATAAAAAGGTTTCAGATATGAGCGATTTGGCGTTCTAGCAGCATTTTGAAACATATTAGAAATTTCTATCTTAATGGGTGCCAAAGTTACACAAGACCTCTTAATAACATTTTTAATCGCTATCTCGGTAACCGTAAGTCTAAAAAATAAAAAGGTGTCAGATATGAGCGATTTGGCGTTCTAGCAGCATTTTGAAACATATTAGAAATTTCTATCTTAATGGGTGCCAAAGTTACACAAGACCTCTTAATAATATTTTTAATCGCTATCTCGGTAACCGTAAGTCCAAAAAATAAAAAGGTGTCAGATATGAGCGATTTGGCGTTCTAGCAGCATTTTGAAACATATTAGAAATTTCTATCTTAATGGGTGCCAAAGTTACACAAGACCTCTTAATAATATTTTTAATCGCTATCTCGGTAACCGTAAGTCCAAAAAATAAAAAGGTGTCTGATATGAGCGATTTGGCGTTCTAGCAGCATTTTGAAACATATTAGAAATTTCTATCTTAATGGGTGCCAAAGTTACACAAGACCTCTTAATAATATTTTTAATCGCTATCTCGGTAACCGTAAGTCCAAAAAATAAAAAGGTGTCAGATATGAGCGATTAGGCGTTCTAGCAGCATTTTGAAACATATTAGAAATTTCTATCTTAATGGGTGTCAAAGTTACACAAGACCTCTTAATAACATTTTTAATCGCTATCTCGGTAACCGTAAGTCCAAAAAATAAAAAGGTGTCAGATATGAGCGATTTGGCGTTCTAGCAGCATTTTGAAACATATTAGAAATTTCTATCTTAATGGGTGCCAAAGTTACACAAGACCTCTTAATAACATTTTTAATCGCTATCTCGGTAACCGTAAGTCCAAAAAATAAAAAGGTGTCAGATATGAGCGATTAGGCGTTCTAGCAGCATTTTGAAACATATTAGAAATTTCTGTCTTAATGGGTGCCAAAGTTACACAAGACCTCTTAATAATATTTTTAATCGCTATCTCGGTAACCGTAAGTCCAAAAAATAAAAAGGTGTCAGATATGAGCGATTTGGCGTTCTAGCAGCATTTTGAAACATATTAGAAATTTCTATCTTAATGGGTGCCAAAGTTACACAAGACCTCTTAATAACATTTTTAATCGCTATCTCGGTAACCGTAAGTCCAAAAAATAAAAAGGTGTCAGATATGAGCGATTTGGCGTTCTAGCAGCATTTTGAAACATATTAGAAATTTCTATCGTAATGGGTGCCAAAGTTACACAAGACCTCTTAATAATATTTTTAATCGCTATCTCGGTAACCGTAAGTCCAAAAAATAAAAAGGTGTCAGATATGAGCGATTTGGCGTTCTAGCAGCATTTTGAAGCATATTAGAAATTTCTATCTTAATGGGTGCCAAAGTTACACAAGACCTCTTAATAATATTTTTAATCGCTATCTCGGTAACCGTAAGTCCAAAAAATAAAAAGGTGTCAGATATGAGCGATTTGGCGTTCTAGCAGCATTTTGAAACATATTAGAAATTTCTATCTTAATGGGTGCCAAAGCTACACAAGACCTCTTAATAATATTTTTAATCGCTATCTCGGTAACCGTAAGTCCAAAAAATAAAAAGGTGTCAGATATGAGCGATTTGGCGTTCTAGCAGCATTTTGAAACATATTAGAAATTTCTATCTTAATGGGTGCCAAAGTTACACAAGACCTTCTAATAATATTTTTAATCGCTATCTTGGTAACCGTAAGTCCAAAAAATAAAAAGGTGTCAGATATGAGCGATTTGGCGTTCTAGCAGCATTTTGAAACATATTAGAAATTTCTATTTTAATGGGCGCCAAAGTTACACAAGACCTCTTAATAATATTTTTAATCGCTATCTCGGTAACCGTAAGTCCAAAAAATAAAAAGGTGTCAGATATGAGCGATTTGGCGTTCTAGCAGCATTTTGAAACATATTAGAAATTTCTATCTTAATGGGTGCCAAAGTTACACAAGACCTCTTAATAATATTTTTAATCGCTATCTCGGTAACCGTAAGTCCAAAAAATAAAAAGGTGACAGATATGAGCGATTTGGCTTTCTAGCAGCATTTTGAAACATATTAGAAATTTCTATCTTAATGGGTGCCAAAGTTACACAAGACCTTCTAATAATATTTTTAATCGCTATCTTGGTAACCGTAAGTCCAAAAAATAAAAAGGTGTCAGATATGAGCGATTTGGCGTTCTAGCAGCATTTTGAAACATATTAGAAAGTTCTATCTTAATGGGTGCCAAAGTTACATAAGACCTCTTAATAATATTTTTAATCGCTATCTCGGTAACCGTAAGTCCAAAAAATAAAAAGATGTCAGATATGAGCGATTTGGCGTTCTAGCAGCATTTTGAAACATATTAGAAATTTCTATCTTAATGGGTGCCAAAGTTACACAAGACCTCTTAATAATATTTTTAATCGCTATCTCGGTAACCGTAAGTCCAAAAAATAAAAAGGTGTCAGATATGAGCGATTTGGCGTTCTAGCAGCATTTTGAAACATATTAGAAATTTCTATCTTAATGGGTGCCAAAGTTACACAAGACCTCTTAATAATATTTTTAATCGCTATCTCGGTAACCGTAAGTCCAAAAAATAAAAAGGTGTCAGATATGAGCGATTTGGCGTTCTAGCAGCATTTTGAAACATATTAGAAATTTCTATCTTAATGGGTGCCAAAGTTACACAAGACCTCTTAATAATATTTTTAATCGCTATCTCGGTAACCGTCATTCCAAAAAATAAAAAGGTTTCAGATATGAGCGATTTGGCGTTCTAGCAGCATTTTGAAACATATTAGAAATTTCTATCTTAATGGGTGCCAAAGTTACACAAGACCTCTTAATAACATTTTTAATCGCTATCTCGGTAACCGTAAGTCCAAAAAATAAAAAGGTGTCAGATATGAGCGATTTGGCGTTCTAGCAGCATTTTGAAACATATTAGAAATTTCTATCTTAATGGGTGCCAAAGTTACACAAGACCTCTTAATAATATTTTTAATCGCTATCTCGGTAACCGTAAGTCCAAAAAATAAAAAGGTGTCAGATATGAGCGATTTGGCGTTCTAGCAGCATTTTGAAACATATTAGAAATTTCTATCTTAATGGGTGCCAAAGTTACACAAGACCTCTTAATAATATTTTTAATCGCTATCTCGGTAACCGTAAGTCCAAAAAATAAAAAGGTGTCAGATATGAGCGATTTGGCGTTCTAGCAGCATTTTGAAACATATTAGAAATTTCTATCTTAATGGGTGCCAAAGTTACACAAGACCTCTTAATAATATTTTTAATCGCTATCTCGGTAACCGTCATTCCAAAAAATAAAAAGGTTTCAGATATGAGCGATTTGGCGTTCTAGCAGCATTTTGAAACATATTAGAAATTTCTATCTTAATGGGTGCCAAAGTTACACAAGACCTCTTAATAACATTTTTAATCGCTATCTCGGTAACCGTAAGTCCAAAAAATAAAAAGGTGTCAGATATGAGCGATTTGGCGTTCTAGCAGCATTTTGAAACATATTAGAAATTTCTATCTTAATGGGTGCCAAAGTTACACAAGACCTCTTAATAATATTTTTAATCGCTATCTCGGTAACCGTAAGTCCAAAAAATAAAAAGGTGTCAGATATGAGCGATTTGGCGTTCTAGCAGCATTTTGAAACATATTAGAAATTTCTATCTTAATGGGTGCCAAAGTTACACAAGACCTCTTAATAATATTTTTAATCGCTATCTCGGTAACCGTAAGTCCAAAAAATAAAAAGGTGTCAGATATGAGCGATTTGGCGTTCTAGCAGCATTTTGAAACATATTAGAAATTTCTATCTTATGGGTGCCAAAGTTACACAAGACCTCTTAATAATATTTTTAATCGCTATCTCGGTAACCGTACGTCCAAAAAATAAAAAGGTGTCAGATATGAGCGATTTGGCGTTCTAGCAGCATTTTGAAACATATTAGAAATTTCTATCTTAATGGGTGCCAAAGTTACACAAGACCTCTTAATAATATTTTTAATCGCTATGTCGGTAACCGTAAGTCCAAAAAATAAAAAGGTGTCAGATATGAGCGATTTGGCGTTCTAGCAGCATTTTGAAACATATTAGAAATTTCTATCTTAATGGGTGCCAAAGCTACACAAGACCTCTTAATAATATTTTTAATCGCTATCTCGGTAATCGTAAGTCCAAAAAATAAAAAGGTGTCAGATATGAGCGATTTGGCGTTCTAGCAGCATTTTGAAACATATTAGAAATTTCTATCTTAATGGGTGCCAAAGTTACACAAGACCTTCTAATAATATTTTTAATCGCTATCTTGGTAACCGTAAGTCCAAAAAATAAAAAGGTGTCAGATATGAGCGATTTGGCGTTCTAGCAGCATTTTGAAGCATATTAGAAATTTCTATCTTAATGGGTGCCAAAGTTACACAAGACCTCTTAATAATATTTTTAATCGCTATCTCGGTAACCGTAAGTCCAAAAAATAAAAAGGTGTCAGATATGAGCGATTTGGCGTTCTAGCAGCATTTTGAAACATATTAGAAATTTCTATCTTAATGGGTGCCAAAGTTACACAAGACCTTCTAATAATATTTTTAATCGCTATCTTGGTAACCGTAAGTCCAAAAAATAAAAAGGTGTCAGATATGAGCGATTTGGCGTTCTAGCAGCATTTTGAAACATATTAGAAATTTCTATCTTAATGGGTGCCAAAGTTACACAAGACCTCTTAATAATATTTTTAATCGCTATCTCGGTAACCGTAAGTCCAAAAAATAAAAAGGTGTCAGATATGAGCGATTTGGCGTTCTAGCAGCATTTTGAAACATATTAGAAATTTCTATCTTAATGGGTGCCAAAGTTACACAAGACCTCTTAATAATATTTTTAATCGCTATCTCGTTAACCGTAAGTCCAAAAAATAAAAAGGTGTCAGATATGAGCGATTTGGCGTTCTAGCAGCATTTTGAAACATATTAGAAATTTCTATCTTAATGGGTGCCAAAGTTACACAAGACCTCTTAATAATATTTTTAATCGCTATCTCGGTAACCGTAAGTCCAAAAAATAAAAAGGTGTCAGATATGAGCGATTTGGCGTTCTAGCAGCATTTTGAAACATATTAGAAATTTCTATCTTATGGGTGCCAAAGTTACACAAGACCTCTTAATAATATTTTTAATCGCTATCTCGGTAACCGTACGTCCAAAAAATAAAAAGGTGTCAGATATGAGCGATTTGGCGTTCTAGCAGCATTTTGAAACATATTAGAAATTTCTATCTTAATGGGTGCCAAAGTTACACAAGACCTCTTAATAATATTTTTAATCGCTATCTCGGTAACCGTACGTCCAAAAAATAAAAAGGTGTCAGATATGAGCGATTTGGCGTTCTAGCAGCATTTTAAAACATATTAGAAATTTCTATCTTAATGGGTGCCAAAGTTACACAAGACCTCTTAATAACATTTTTAATCGCTATCTCGGTAACCGTAAGTCCAAAAAATAAAAAGGTGTCAGATATGAACGATTTGGCGTTCTAGCAGCATTTTGAAACATATTAGAAATTTCTATCTTAATGGGTGCCAAAGTTACACAAGACCTCTTAATAATATTTTTAATCGCTATCTCGGTAACCGTAAGTCCAAAAAATAAAAAGGTGTCAGATATGAGCGATTTGGCGTTCTAGCAGCATTTTGAAACATATTAGAAATTTCTATCTTATGGGTGCCAAAGTTACACAAGACCTCTTAATAATATTTTTAATCGCTATCTCGGTAACCGTACGTCCAAAAAATAAAAAGGTGTCAGATATGAGTGATTTGGCGTTCTAGCAGCATTTTGAAACATATTAGAAATTTCTATCTTATAGGTGCCAAAGTTACACAAGACCTCTTAATAATATTTTTAATCGCTATCTCGGTAACCGTACGTCCAAAAAATAAAAAGGTGTCAGATATGAGCGATTTGGCGTTCTAGCAGCATTTTGAAACATATTAGAAATTTCTATCTTAATGGGTGCCAAAGTTACACAAGACCTCTTAATAATATTTTTAATCGCTATGTCGGTAACCGTAAGTCCCAAAAATAAAAAGTTGTCAGATATGAGCGATTTGGCGTTCTAGCAGCATTTTGAAACATATTAGAAATTTCTATCTTAATGGGTGCCAAAGCTACACAAGACCTCTTAATAATATTTTTAATCGCTATCTCGGTAACCGTAAGTCCAAAAAATAAAAAGGTGTCAGATATGAGCGATTTGGCGTTCTAGCAGCATTTTGAAACATATTAGAAATTTCTATCTTAATGGGTGCCAAAGTTACACAAGACCTTCTAATAATATTTTTAATCGATATCTTGGTAACCGTAAGTCCTAAAAATAAAAAGGTGTCAGATATGAGCGATTTGGCGTTCTAGCAGCATTTTGAAACATATTAGAAATTTCTATCTTAATGGGTGCCAAAGTTACACAAGACCTCTTAATAATATTTTTAATCGCTATCTCGGTAACCGTAAGTCCAAAAAATAAAAAGGTGTCAGATATGAGCGATTTGGCGTTCTAGCAGCATTTTGAAACATATTAGAAATTTCTATCTTAATGGGTGCCAAAGTTACACAAGACCTCTTAATAATATTTTTAATCGCTATCTCGGTAACCGTAAGTCCAAAAAATAAAAAGGTGTCAGATATGAGCGATTTGGCGTTCTAGCAGCATTTTGAAACATATTAGAAATTTCTATCTTAATGGGTGCCAAAGTTACACAAGACCTCTTAATAATATTTTTAATCGCTATCTCGGTAACCGTAAGTCCAAAAAATAAAAAGGTGTCAGATATGAGCGATTTGGCGTTCTAGCAGCATTTTGAAACATATTAGAAATTTCTATCTTAATGGGTGCCAAAGTTACACAAGACCTCTTAATAATATTTTTAATCGCTATCTCGTTAACCGTAAGTCCAAAAAATAAAAAGGTGTCAGATATGAGCGATTTGGCGTTCTAGCAGCATTTTGAAACATATTAGAAATTTCTATCTTAATGGGTGCCAAAGTTACACAAGACCTCGTAATAATATTTTTAATCGCTATCTCGGTAACCGTAAGTCCAAAAAATAAAAAGGTGTCAGATATGAGCGATTTGGCGTTCTAGCAGCATTTTGAAACATATTAGAAATTTCTATCTTATGGGTGCCAAAGTTACACAAGACCTCTTAATAATATTTTTAATCGCTATCTCGGTAACCGTACGTCCAAAAAATAAAAAGGTGTCAGATATGAGCGATTTGGCGTTCTAGCAGCATTTTGAAACATATTAGAAATTTCTATCTTAATGGGTGCCAAAGTTACACAAGACCTCTTAATAATATTTTTAATCGCTATCTCGGTAACCGTACGTCCAAAAAATAAAAAGGTGTCAGATATGAGCGATTTGGCGTTCTAGCAGCATTTTGAAACATATTAGAAATTTCTATCTTAATGGGTGCCAAAGTTACACAAGACCTCTTAATAACATTTTTAATCGCTATCTCGGTAACCGTAAGTCCAAAAAATAAAAAGGTGTCAGATATGAACGATTTGGCGTTCTAGCAGCATTTTGAAACATATTAGAAATTTCTATCTTAATGGGTGCCAAAGTTACACAAGACCTCTTAATAATATTTTTAATCGCTATCTCGGTAACCGTAAGTCCAAAAAATAAAAAGGTGTCAGATATGAGCGATTTGGCGTTCTAGCAGCATTTTGAAACATATTAGAAATTTCTATCTTAATGGGTGCCAAAGTTACACAAGACCTCTTAATAATATTTTTAATCGCTATCTCGTTAACCGTAAGTCCAAAAAATAAAAAGGTGTCAGATATGAGCGATTTGGCGTTCTAGCAGCATTTTGAAACATATTAGAAATTTCTATCTTAATGGGTGCCAAAGTTACACAAGACCTCTTAATAATATTTTTAATCGCTATCTCGGTAACCATAAGTCCAAAAAATAAAAAGGTGTCAGATATGAGTGATTTGGCGTTCTAGCAGCATTTTGAAACATATTAGAAATTTCTATCTTATGGGTGCCAAAGTTACACAAGACCTCTTAATAATATTTTTAATCGCTATCTCGGTAACCGTACGTCCAAAAAATAAAAAGATGTCAGATATGAGCGATTTGGCGTTCTAGCAGCATTTTGAAACATATTAGAAATTTCTATCTTAATGGGTGCCAAAGTTACACAAGACCTCTTAATAATATTTTTAATCGCTATGTCGGTAACCGTAAGTCCAAAAAATAAAAAGTTGTCAGATATGAGCGATTTGGCGTTCTAGCAGCATTTTGAAACATATTAGAAATTTCTATCTTAATGGGTGCCAAAGCTACACAAGACCTCTTAATAATATTTTTAATCGCTATCTCGGTAACCGTAAGTCCAAAAAATAAAAAGGTGTCAGATATGAGCGATTTGGCGTTCTAGCAGCATTTTGAAACATATTAGAAATTTCTATCTTAATGGGTGCCAAAGTTACACAAGACCTTCTAATAATATTTTTAATCGCTATCTCGGTAACCGTAAGTCCAAAAAATAAAAAGGTGTCAGATATGAGCGATTTGGTGTTCTAGCAGCATTTTGAAACATATTAGAAATTTCTATCTTAATGGGTGCCAAAGTTACACAAGACCTCTTAATAATATTTTTAATCGCTATCTCGGTAACCGTAAGTCCAAAAAATAAAAAGGTGTCAGATATGAGCGATTTGGCGTTCTAGCACCATTTTGAAACATATTAGAAATTTCTATCTTAATGGGTGCCAAAGTTACACAAGACCTCATAATAATATTTTTAATCGCTATCTCGGTAACCGTAAGTCCAAAAAATAAAAAGGTGTCAGATATGAGCGATTTGGCGTTCTAGCAGCATTTTGAAACATATTAGAAATTTCTATCTTAATGGGTGCCAAAGTTACACAAGACCTCTTAATAATATTTTTAATCGCTATCTCGTTAACCGTAAGTCCAAAAAATAAAAAGGTGTCAGATATGAGCGATTTGGCGTTCTAGCAGCATTTTGAAACATATTAGAAATTTCTATCTTAATGGGTGCCAAAGTTACACAAGACCTCTTAATAATATTTTTAATCGCTATCTCGGTAACCGTAAGTCCAAAAAATAAAAAGGTGTCAGATATGAGCGATTTGGCGTTCTAGCAGCATTTTGAAACATATTAGAAATTTTTATCTTATGGGTGCCAAAGTTACACAAGACCTCTTAATAATATTTTTAATCGCTATCTCGGTAACCGTACGTCCAAAAAATAAAAAGGTGTCAGATATGAGCGATTTGGCGTTCTAGCAGCATTTTGAAACATATTAGAAATTTATATCTTAATGGGTGCCAAAGTTACACAAGACCTCTTAATAATATTTTTAATCGCTATCTCGGTAACCGTACGTCCAAAAAATAAAAAGGTGTCAGATATGAGCGATTTGGCGTTCTAGCAGCATTTTGAAACATATTAGAAATTTCTATCTTAATGGGTGCCAAAGTTACACAAGACCTCTTAATAACATTTTTAATCGCTATCTCGGTAACCGTAAGTCCAAAAAATAAAAAGGTGTCAGATATGAGCGATTTGGCGTTCTAGCAGCATTTTGAAACATATTAGAAATTTCTATCTTAATGGGTGCCAAAGTTACACAAGACCTCTTAATAATATTTTTAATCGCTATCTCGGTAACCGTAAGTCCAAAAAATAAAAAGGTGTCAGATATGAGCGATTTGGCGTTCTAGCAGCATTTTGAAACATATTAGAAATTTCTATCTTAATGGGTGCCAAAGTTACACAAGACCTCTTAATAATATTTTTAATCGCTATCTCGATAACCGTAAGTCCAAAAAATAAAAAGGTGTCAGATATGAGCGATTTGGCGTTCTAGCAGCATTTTGAAACATATTAGAAATTTCTATCTTAATGGGTGCCAAAGTTACACAAGACCTTCTAATAATATTTTTAATCGCTATCTTGGTAACCGTAAGTCCAAAAAATAAAAAGGTGTCAGATATGAGCGATTTGGCGTTCTAGCAGCATTTTGAAACATATTAGAAATTTCTATCTTAATGGGTGCCAAAGTTACACAAGACCTCTTAATAATATTTTTATTCGCTATCTCGGTAACCGTAAGTCCAAAAAATAAAAAGGTGTCAGATATGAGCGATTTGGAGTTCTAGCAGCATTTTGAAACATATTAGAAATTTCTATCTTAATGGGTGCCAAAGTTACACAAGACCTCTTAATAATATTTTTAATCGCTATCTCGGTAACCGTAAGTCCAAAAAATAAAAAGGTGTCAGATATGAGCGATTTGGCGTTCTAGCAGCATTTTGAAACATATTAGAAATTTCTATCTTAATGGGTGCCAAAGTTACACAAGACCTCTTAATAATATTTTTAATCGCTATCTCGGTAACCGTAAGTCCAAAAAATAAAAAGGTGTCAGATATGAGCGATTTGGCGTTCTAGCAGCATTTTGAAACATATTAGAAATTTTTATCTTAATGGGTGCCAAAGTTACACAAGACCTCTTAATAATATTTTTAATCGCTATCTCGGTAACCGTACGTCCAAAAAATAAAAAGGTGTCAGATATGAGCGATTTGGCGTTCTAGCAGCATTTTGAAACATATTAGAAATTTCTATCTTAATGGGTGCCAAAGTTACACAAGACCTCTTAATAACATTTTTAATCGCTATCTCGGTAACCGTAAGTCCAAAAAATAAAAAGGTGTCAGATATGAGCGATTTGGCGTTCTAGCAGCATTTTGAAACATATTAGAAATTTCTATCTTAATGGGTGCCAAAGTTACACAAGACCTCTTAATAATATTTTTAATCGCTATCTCGGTAACCGTAAGTCCAAAAAATAAAAAGGTGTCAGATATGAGCGATTTGGCGTTCTAGCAGCATTTTGAAACATATTAGAAATTTCTATCTTAATGGGTGCCAAAGTTACACAAGACCTCTTAATAATATTTATAATCGCTGTCTCGATAACCGTAAGTCCAAAAAATAAAAAGGTGTCAGATATGAGCGATTTGGCGTTCTAGCAGCATTTTGAAACATATTAGAAATTTCTATCTTAATGGGTGCCAAAGTTACACAAGACCTCTTAATAAAATTTTTAATCGCTATCTCGGTAACCGTAAGTCCAAAAAATAAAAAGGTGTCAGATATGAGCGATTTGGCGTTCTAGCAGCATTTTGAAACATATTAGAAATTTCTATCTTAATGGGTGCCAAAGTTACACAAGACCTCTTAATAACATTTTTAATCGCTATCTCGGTAACCGTAAGTCCAAAAAATAAAAAGGTGTCAGATATGAGCGATTTGGCGTTCTAGCAGCATTTTGAAACATATTAGAAATTTCTATCTTAATGGGTGCCAAAGTTACACAAGACCTCTTAATAACATTTTTAATCGCTATCTCGGTAACCGTAAGTCCAAAAAATAAAAAGGTGTCAGATATGAGCGATTTGGCGTTCTAGCAGCATTTGAAACATATTAGAAATTTCTATCTTAATGGGTGCCAAAGTTACACAAGACCTCTTAATAATATTTTTAATCGCTATCTCGGTAACCGTAAGTCCAAAAAATAAAAAGGTGTCAGATATGAGCGATTTGGCGTTCTAGCAGCATTTTGAAACATATTAGAAATTTCTATCTTAATGGGTGCCAAAGTTACAAAAGACCTCTTAATAATATTTTTAATCGCTATCTCGGTAACCGTAAGTCCAAAAAATAAAAAGGTGTCAGATATGAGCGATTTGGCGTTCTAGCAGCATTTTGAAACATATTAGAAATTTCTATCTTAATGGGTGCCAAAGTTACACAAGACCTCTTAATAATATTTTTAATCGCTATCTCGGTAACCGTAAGTCCAAAAAATAAAAAGGTGTCAGATATGAGCGATTTGGCGTTCTAGCAGCATTTTGAAACATATTAGAAATTTCTATCTTAATGGGTGCCAATGTTACACAAGACCTTCTAATAATATTTTTAATCGCTATCTTGGTAACCGTAAGTCCAAAAAATAAAAAGGTGTCAGATATGAGCGATTTGGCGTTCTAGCAGCATTTTGAAACATATTAGAAATTTCTATCTTAAAGGGTGCCAACGTTACACAAGACCTCTTAATAACATTTTTAATCGCTATCTCGGTAACCGTAAGTCCAAAAAATAAAAAGGTGTCAGATATGAGCGATTAGGCGTTCTAGCAGCATTTTGAAACATATTAGAAATTTCTATCTTAATGGGTGTCAAAGTTACACAAGACCTCTTAATAACATTTTTAATCGCTATCTCGGTAACCGTAAGTCCAAAAAATAAAAAGGTGTCAGATATGAGCGATTTGGCGTTCTAGCAGCATTTTGAAACATATTAGAAATTTCTATCTTAATGGGTGCCAAAGTTACACAAGACCTCTTAATAACATTTTTAATCGCTATCTCGGTAACCGTAAGTCCAAAAAATAAAAAGGTGTCAGATATGAGCGATTAGGCGTTCTAGCAGCATTTTGAAACATATTAGAAATTTCTGTCTTAATGGGTGCCAAAGTTACACAAGACCTCTTAATAATATTTTTAATCGCTATCTCGGTAACCGTAAGTCCAAAAAATAAAAAGGTGTCAGATATGAGCGATTTGGCGTTCTAGCAGCATTTTGAAACATATTAGAAATTTCTATCTTAATGGGTGCCAAAGTTACACAAGACCTCTTAATAATATTTTTAATCGCTATCTCGGTAACCGTAAGTCCAAAAAATAAAAAGGTGTCAGATATGAGCGATTTGGCGTTCTAGCAGCATTTTGAAACTTATTAGAAATTTCTATCTTAATGGGTGCCAAAGTTACACAAGACCTCTTAATAACATTTTTAATCGCTATCTCGGTAACCGTAAGTCCAAAAAATAAAAAGGTGTCAGATATGAGCGATTTGGCGTTCTAGCAGCATTTTGAAACATATTAGAAATTTCTATCTTAATGGGTGCCAAAGTTACACAAGACCTCTTAATAACATTTTTAATCGCTATCTCGGTAACCGTAAGTCCAAAAAATAAAAATGTGTCAGATATGAGCGATTTGGCGTTCTAGCAGCATTTTGAAACATATTAGAAATTTCTATCTTAATGGGTGCCAAAGTTACACAAGACCTCTTAATAACATTTTTAATCGCTATCTCGGTAACCGTAAGTCCAAAAAATAAAAAGGTGTCAGATATGAGCGATTTGGCGTTCTAGCAGCATTTTGAAACATATTAGAAATTTCTATCTTAATGGGTGCCAAAGTTACACAAGACCTCTTAATAATATTTTTAATCGCTATCTCGGTAACCGTAAGTCCAAAAAATAAAAAGGTGTCAGATATGAGCGATTTGGCGTTCTAGCAGCATTTTGAAACATATTAGAAATTTCTATCTTAATGGGTGCCAAAGTTACACAAGACCTCTTAATAATATTTTTAATCGCTATCTCGGTAACCGTAAGTCCAAAAAATAAAAAGGTGTCAGATATGAGCGATTTGGCGTTCTAGCAGCATTTTGAAACATATTAGAAATTTCTATCTTAATGGGTGCCAAAGTTACACAAGACCTCTTAATAACATTTTTAATCGCTATCTCGGTAACCGTAAGTCCAAAAAATAAAAATGTGTCAGATATGAGCGATTTGGCGTTCTAGCAGCATTTTGAAACATATTAGAAATTTCTATCTTAATGGGTGCCAAAGTTACACAAGACCTCTTAATAACATTTTTAATCGCTATCTCGGTAACCGTAAGTCCAAAAAATAAAAAGGTGTCAGATATGAGCGATTTGGCGTTCTAGCAGCATTTTGAAACATATTAGAAATTTCTATCTTAATGGGTGCCAAAGTTACACAAGACCTCTTAATAATATTTTTAATCGCTATCTCGGTAACCGTAAGTCCAAAAAATAAAAAGGTGTCAGATATGAGCGATTTGGCGTTCTAGCAGCATTTTGAAACATATTAGAAATTTCTATCTTAATGGGTGCCAAAGTTACACAAGACCTCTTAATAATATTTTTAATCGCTATCTCGGTAACCGTAAGTCCAAAAAATAAAAAGGTGTCAGATATGAGCGATTTGGCGTTCTAGCAGCATTTTGAAACATATTAGAAATTTCTATCTTAATGGGTGCCAAAGTTACACAAGACCTCTTAATTAGGGGGCAACGGGCGGCAACGGACGGCAACGAACGACTGTAGAATATTTACGGGTCGGTTCGGGTTAATAATGTGCCGTGCGTTACATTGGTATTATTCGTCTCGCGCGTCGAAAAACGGGTTGCGGTAAAAGTTCGTACTGTTCAGTGGGAAATGAATAAAATTGGATTTCTACGAGAAAGTTCGTACTGTTCAGTGGGAAATGAAAAAAATGAATTGTTAAAATTCTTTCATATCTCGACGATTCGAGTTTAAACACAAACGAAAAACGGATTTCACCAATTTGTCGTTTAGATTTGCCATGAGTTGCCCTGATTTGCCCCGAGTTGCCGTGAGTTACCGTGGGTTGCACTCCGATGCAACGACGTGGCACAACGGGCGGCAACGGACGGCAACGAACGACTGTAGAATATTTACGGGTCGGTTCGGGTTAATAATGTGCCGTGCGTTACATTGGTATTATTCGTCTCGCGCGTCGAAAAACGGGTTGCGGTAAAAGTTCGTACTGTTCAGTGGGAAATGAATAAAATTGGATTTCTACGACAAAGTTCGTACTGTTCAGTGGGAGATGAATAAAATTGAATTTCTACGAGAAAGTTCGTACTGTTCAGTGGGAAATGAAAAAAATGAATTGTTAAAATTCTTTCATATCTCGACGATTCGAGTTTAAACACAAACGAAAAACGGATTTCACCAATTTGTCGTTTAGATTTGCCATGAGTTGCCCTGATTTGCCCCGAGTTGCCGTGAGTTACCGTGGGTTGCACTCCGATGCAACGACGTGCCACAACGGGCGGCAACGGACGGCAACGAACGACTGTAGAATATTTACGGGTCGGTTCGGGTTAATAATGTGCCGTGCGTTACATTGGTATTATTCGTCTCGCGCGTCGAAAAACGGGTTGCGGTAAAAGTTCGTACTGTTCAGTGGGAAATGAATAAAATTGGATTTCTACGACAAAGTTCGTACTGTTCAGTGGGAGATGAATAAAATTGAATTTCTACGAGAAAGTTAGTACTGTTCAGTGGGAAATGAAAAAAATGAATTGTTAAAATTCTTTCATATCTCGACGATTCGAGTTTAAACACAAACGAAAAACGGATTTCAACAATTTGTCGTTTAGATTTGCCATGAGTTGCCCTGATTTGCCCCGAGTTGCCGTGAGTTACCGTGGGTTGCACTCCGATGCAACGACGTGCCACAACGGGCGGCAACGGACGGCAACGAACGACTGTAGAATATTTACGGGTCGGTTCGGGTTAATAATGTGCCGTGCGTTACATTGGTATTATTCGTCTCGCGCGTCGAAAAACGGGTTGCGGTAAAAGTTCGTACTGTTCAGTGGGAAATGAATAAAATTGGATTTCTACGACAAAGTTCGTACTGTTCAGTGGGAAATGAAAAAAATGAATTGTTAAAATTCTTTCATATCTCGACGATTCGAGTTTAAACACAAATGAAAAACGGATTTCACCAATTTGTCGTTTAGATTTGCCATGAGTTGCCCTGATTTGCCCCGAGTTGCCGTGAGTTACCGTGGGTTGCACTCCGATGCAACGACGTGCCACAACGGGCGGCAACGGACGGCAACGAACGACTGTAGAATATTTACGGGTCGGTTCGGGTTAATAATGTGCCGTGCGTTACATTGGTATTATTCGTCTCGCGCGTCGAAAAACGGGTTGCGGTAAAAGTTCGTACTGTTCAGTGGGAAATGAATAAAATTGGATTTCTACGACAAAGTTCGTACTGTTCAGTGGGAGATGAATAAAATTGAATTTCTACGAGAAAGTTCGTACTGTTCAGTGGGAAATGAAAAAAATGAATTGTTAAAATTCTTTCATATCTCGACGATTCGAGTTTAAACACAAACGAAAAACGGATTTCACCAATTTGTCGTTTAGATTTGCCATGAGTTGCCCTGATTTGCCCCGAGTTGCCGTGAGTTACCGTGGGTTGCACTCCGATGCAACGACGTGCCACAACGGGCGGCAACGGACGGCAACGAACGACTGTAGAATATTTACGGGTCGGTTCGGGTTAATAATGTGCCGTGCGTTACATTGGTATTATTCGTCTCGCGCGTCGAAAAACGGGTTGCGGTAAAAGTTCGTACTGTTCAGTGGGAAATGAATAAAATTGGATTTCTACGACAAAGTTCGTACTGTTCAGTGGGAGATGAATAAAATTGAATTTCTACGAGAAAGTTAGTACTGTTCAGTGGGAAATGAAAAAAATGAATTGTTAAAATTCTTTCATATCTCGACGATTCGAGTTTAAACACAAACGAAAAACGGATTTCAACAATTTGTCGTTTAGATTTGCCATGAGTTGCCCTGATTTGCCCCGAGTTGCCGTGAGTTACCGTGGGTTGCACTCCGATGCAACGACGTGCCACAACGGGCGGCAACGGACGGCAACGAACGACTGTAGAATATTTACGGGCCGGTTCGGGTTAATAATGTGCCGTGCGTTACATTGGTATTATTCGTCTCGCGCGTCGAAAAACGGGTTGCGGTAAAAGTTCGTACTGTTCAGTGGGACATGAATAAAATTGGATTTCTACGACAAAGTTCGTACTGTTCAGTGGGAGATGAATAAAATTGAATTTCTACGAGAAAGTTCGTATTGTTCAGTGGGAAATGAAAAAAATGAATTGTTAAAATTCTTTCATATCTCGACGATTCGAGTTTAAACACAAACGAAAAATGGATTTCACCAATTTGTCGTTTAGATTTGCCATGAGTTGCCCTGATTTGCCCCGAGTTGCCGTGAGTTACCGTGGGTTGCACTCCGATGCAACGACGTGCCACAACGGGCGGCAACGGACGGCAACGAACGACTGTAGAATATTTACGGGTCGGTTCGGGTTAATAATGTGCCGTGCGTTACATTGGTATTATTCGTCTCGCGCGTCGAAAAACGGGTTGCGGTAAAAGTTCGTACTGTTCAGTGGGAAATGAATAAAATTGGATTTCTACGACAAAGTTCGTACTGTTCAGTGGGAGATGAATAAAATTGAATTTCTACGAGAAAGTTCGTACTGTTCAGTGGGAAATGAAAAAAATGAATTGTTAAAATTCTTTCATATCTCGACGATTCGAGTTTAAACACAAACGAAAAACGGATTTCACCAATTTGTCGTTTAGATTTGCCATGAGTTGCCCTGATTTGCCCCGAGTTGCCGTGAGTTACCGCAGGTTGCACTCCGATGCAACGACGTGCCACAACGGGCGGCAACGGACGGCAACGAACGACTGTAGAATATTTACGGGTCGGTTCGGGTTAATAATGTGCCGTGCGTTACATTGGTATTATTCGTCTCGCGCGTCGAAAAACGGGTTGCGGTAAAAGTTCGTACTGTTCAGTGGGAAATGAATAAAATTGGATTTCTACGACAAAGTTCGTACTGTTCAGTGGGAGATGAATAAAATTGAATTTCTACGAGAAAGTTCGTACTGTTCAGTGGGAAATGAAAAAAATGAATTGTTAAAATTCTTTCATGTCTCGACGATTCGAGTTTAAACACAAACGAAAAACGGATTTCACCAATTTGTCGTTTAGATTTGCCATGAGTTGCCCTGATTTGCCCCGAGTTGCCGTGAGTTACCGTGGGTTGCACTCCGATTCAACGACGTGCCACAACGGGCGGCAACGGACGGCAACGAACGACTGTAGAATATTTACGGGTCGGTTCGGGTTAATAATGTGCCGTGCGCTACATTGGTATTATTCGTCTCGCGCGTCGAAAAACGGGTTGCGGTAAAAGTTCGTACTGTTCAGTGGGAAATGAATAAAATTGGATTTCTACGAGAAAGTTCGTACTGTTCAGTGGGAAATGAAAAAACTGAATTGTTAAAATTCTTTCATATCTCGACTATTCGAGTTTAAACACAAACGAAAAACGGATTTCACCAATTTGTCGTTTAGATTTGCCATGAGTTGCCCTGATTTGCCCCGAGTTGCCGTGAGTTACCGTGGGTTGCACTCCGATGCAACGACGTGCCACAACGGGCGGCAACGGACGGCAACGAACGACTGTAGAATATTTACGGGTCGGTTCGGGTTAATAATGTGCCGTGCGTTACATTGGTATTATTCGTCTCGCGCGTCGAAAAACGGGTTGCGGTAAAAGTTCGTACTGTTCAGTGGGAAATGAATGAAATTGGATTTCTACGACAAAGTTCGTACTGTTCAATGGGAGATGAATAAAATTGAATTTCTACGAGAAAGTTCGTACTGTTCAGTGGGAAATGAAAAAAATGAATTGTTAAAATTCTTTCATATCTCGACGATTCGAGTTTAAACACAAACGAAAAACGGATTTCACCAATTTGTCGTTTAGATTTGCCATGAGTTGCCCTAATTTGCCCTGAGTTGCCGTGAGTTACCGTGGGTTGCACTCCGATGCAACGACGTGCCACAACGGGCGGCAACGGACGGCAACGAACGACTGTAGAATATTTACGGGTCGGTTCGGGTTAATAATGTGCCGTGCGTTACATTGGTATTATTCGTCTCGCGCGTCGAAAAACGGGTTGCGGTAAAAGTTCGTACTGTTCAGTGGGAAATGAATAAAATTGGATTTCTACGACAAAGTTCGTACTGTTCAGTGGGAGATGAATAAAATTGAATTTCTACGAGAAAGTTCGTACTGTTCAGTGGGAAATGAAAAAAATGAATTGTTAAAATTCTTTCATATCTCGACGATTCGAGTTTAAACACAAACGAAAAACGGATTTCACCAATTTGTCGTTTAGATTTGCCATGAGTTGCCCTGATTTGCCCCGAGTTGCCGTGAGTTACCGTGGGTTGCACTCCGATGCAACGACGTGCCACAACGGGCGGCAACGGACGGCAACGAACGACTGTAGAATATTTACGGGTCGGTTCGGGTTAATAATGTGCCGTGCGTTACATTGGTATTATTCGTCTCGCGCGTCGAAAAACGGGTTGCGGTAAAAGTTCGTACTGTTCAGTGGGAAATGAATAAAATTGGATTTCTACGACAAAGTTCGTACTGTTCAGTGGGAGATGAATAAAATTGAATTTCTACGAGAAAGTTCGTACTGTTCAGTGGGAAATGAAAAAAATGAATTGTTAAAATTCTTTCATATCTCGACGATTCGAGTTTAAACACAAACGAAAAACGGATTTCACCAATTTGTCGTTTAGATTTGCCATGAGTTGCCCTGATTTGCCCCGAGTTGCCGTGAGTTACCGTGGGTTGCACTCCGATGCAACGACGTGCCACAACGGGCGGCAACGGACGGCAACGAACGACTGTAGAATATTTACGGGTCGGTTCGGGTTGATAATGTGCCGTGCGTTACATTGGTATTATTCGTCTCGCGCGTCGAAAAACGGGTTGCGGTAAAAGTTCGTACTGTTCAGTGGGAAATGAATAAAATTGGATTTCTACGACAAAGTTCGTACTGTTCAGTGGGAGATGAATAAAATTGAATTTCTACGAGAAAGTTCGTACTGTTCAGTGGGAAATGAAAAAAATGAATTGTTAAAATTCTTTCATATCTCGACGATTCGAGTTTAAACACAAACGAAAAACGGATTTCAACAATTTGTCGTTTAGATTTGCCATGAGTTGCCCTGATTTGCCCCGAGTTGCCGTGAGTTACCGTGGGTTGCACTCCGATGCAACGACGTGCCACAACGGGCGGCAACGGACGGCAACGAACGACTGTAGAATATTTACGGGCCGGTTCGGGTTAATAATGTGCCGTGCGTTACATTGGTATTATTCGTCTCGCGCGTCGAAAAACGGGTTGCGGTAAAAGTTCGTACTGTTCAGTGGGACATGAATAAAATTGGATTTCTACGACAAAGTTCGTACTGTTCAGTGGGAGATGAATAAAATTGAATTTCTACGAGAAAGTTCGTATTGTTCAGTGGGAAATGAAAAAAATGAATTGTTAAAATTCTTTCATATCTCGACGATTCGAGTTTAAACACAAACGAAAAATGGATTTCACCAATTTGTCGTTTAGATTTGCCATGAGTTGCCCTGATTTGCCCCGAGTTGCCGTGAGTTACCGTGGGTTGCACTCCGATGCAACGACGTGCCACAACGGGCGGCAACGGACGGCAACGAACGACTGTAGAATATTTACGGGTCGGTTCGGGTTAATAATGTGCCGTGCGTTACATTGGTATTATTCGTCTCGCGCGTCGAAAAACGGGTTGCGGTAAAAGTTCGTACTGTTCAGTGGGAAATGAATAAAATTGGATTTCTACGACAAAGTTCGTACTGTTCAGTGGGAGATGAATAAAATTGAATTTCTACGAGAAAGTTCGTACTGTTCAGTGGGAAATGAAAAAAATGAATTGTTAAAATTCTTTCATATCTCGACGATTCGAGTTTAAACACAAACGAAAAACGGATTTCACCAATTTGTCGTTTAGATTTGCCATGAGTTGCCCTGATTTGCCCCGAGTTGCCGTGAGTTACCGTGGGTTGCACTCCGATGCAACGACGTGCCACAACGGGCGGCAACGGACGGCAACGAACGACTGTAGAATATTTACGGGTCGGTTCGGGTTAATAATGTGCCGTGCGTTACATTGGTATTATTCGTCTCGCGCGTCGAAAAACGGATTGCGGTAAAAGTTCGTACTGTTCAGTGGGAAATGAATAAAATTGGATTTCTACGACAAAGTTCGTACTGTTCAGTGGGAGATGAATAAAATTGAATTTCTACGAGAAAGTTCGTACTGTTCAGTGGGAAATGAAAAAAATGAATTGTTAAAATTCTTTCATGTCTCGACGATTCGAGTTTAAACACAAACGAAAAACGGATTTCACCAATTTGTCGTTTAGATTTGCCATGAGTTGCCCTGATTTGCCCCGAGTTGCCGTGAGTTACCGTGGGTAGCACTCCGATTCAACGACGTGCCACAACGGGCGGCAACGGACGGCAAAGAACGACTGTAGAATATTTACGGGTCGGTTCGGGTTAATAATGTGCCGTGCGCTACATTGGTATTATTCGTCTCGCGCGTCGAAAAGCGGGTTGCGGTAAAAGTTCGTACTGTTCAGTGGGAAATGAATAAAATTGGATTTCTACGAGAAAGTTCGTACTGTTCAGTGGGAAATGAAAAAAATGAATTGTTAAAATTCTTTCATATCTCGACTATTCGAGTTTAAACACAAACGAAAAACGGATTTCACCAATTTGTCGTTTAGATTTGCCATGAGTTGCCCTGATTTGCCCCGAGTTGCCGTGAGTTACCGTGGGTTGCACTCCGATGCAACGACGTGCCACAACGGGCGGCAACGGACGGCAACGAACGACTGTAGAATATTTACGGGTCGGTTCGGGTTAATAATGTGCCGTGCGTTACATTGGTATTATTCGTCTCGCGCGTCGAAAAACGGGTTGCGGTAAAAGTTCGTACTGTTCAGTGGGAAATGAATGAAATTGGATTTCTACGACAAAGTTCGTACTGTTCAATGGGAGATGAATAAAATTGAATTTCTACGAGAAAGTTCGTACTGTTCAGTGGGAAATGAAAAAAATGAATTGTTAAAATTCTTTCATATCTCGACGATTCGAGTTTAAACACAAACGAAAAACGGATTTCACCAATTTGTCGTTTAGATTTGCCATGAGTTGCCCTGATTTGCCCCGAGTTGCCGTGAGTTACCGTGGGTTGCACTCCGATGCAACGACGTGCCACAACGGGCGGCAACGGACGGCAACGAACGACTGTAGAATATTTACGGGTCGGTTCGGGTTAATAATGTGCCGTGCGTTACATTGGTATTATTCGTCTCGCGCGTCGAAAAACGGGTTGCGGTAAAAGTTCGTACTGTTCAGTGGGAAATGAATAAAATTGGATTTCTACGAGAAAGTTCGTACTGTTCAGTGGGAAATGAAAAAAATGAATTGTTAAAATTCTTTCATATCTCGACGATTCGAGTTTAAACACAAACGAAAAACGGATTTCACCAATTTGTCGTTTAGATTTGCCATGAGTTGCCCTGATTTGCCCCGAGTTGCCGTGAGTTACCGTGGGTTGCACTCCGATGCAACGACGTGCCACAACGGGCGGCAACGGACGGCAACGAACGACTGTAGAATATTTACGGGTCGGTTCGGGTTAATAATGTGCCCTGCGTTACATTGGTATTATTCGTCTCGCGCGTCGAACAACGGGTTGCGGTAAAAGTTCGTACTGTTCAGTGGGAAATGAATAAAATTGGATTTCTACGACAAAGTTCGTACTGTTCAGTGGGAGATGAATAAAATTGAATTTCTACGAGAAAGTTCGTACTGTTCAGTGGGAAATGAAAAAAATGAATTGTTAAAATTCTTTCATATCTCGACGATTCGAGTTTAAACACAAACGAAAAACGGATTTCACCAATTTGTCGTTTAGATTTGCCATGAGTTGCCCTGATTTGCCCCGAGTTGCCGTGAGTTACCGTGGGTTGCACTCCGATGCAACGACGTGCCACAACGGGCGGCAACGGACGGCAACGAACGACTGTAGAATATTTACGGGTCGGTTCGGGTTAATAATGTGCCGTGCGTTACATTGGTATTATTCGTCTCGCGCGTCGAAAAACGGGTTGCGGTAAAAGTTCGTACTGTTCAGTGGGAAATGAATAAAATTGGATTTCTACGACAAAGTTCGTACTGTTCAGTGGGAGATGAATAAAATTGAATTTCTACGAGAAAGTTCGTACTGTTCAGTGGGAAATGAAAAAAATGAATTGTTAAAATTCTTTCATGTCTCGACGATTCGAGTTTAAACACAAACGAAAAACGGATTTCACCAATTTGTCGTTTAGATTTGCCATGAGTTGCCCTGATTTGCCCCGAGTTGCCGTGAGTTACCGTGGGTAGCACTCCGATTCAACGACGTGCCACAACGGGCGGCAACGGACGGCAAAGAACGACTGTAGAATATTTACGGGTCGGTTCGGGTTAATAATGTGCCGTGCGCTACATTGGTATTATTCGTCTCGCGCGTCGAAAAGCGGGTTGCGGTAAAAGTTCGTACTGTTCAGTGGGAAATGAATAAAATTGGATTTCTACGAGAAAGTTCGTACTGTTCAGTGGGAAATGAAAAAAATGAATTGTTAAAATTCTTTCATATCTCGACTATTCGAGTTTAAACACAAACGAAAAACGGATTTCACCAATTTGTCGTTTAGATTTGCCATGAGTTGCCCTGATTTGCCCCGAGTTGCCGTGAGTTACCGTGGGTTGCACTCCGATGCAACGACGTGCCACAACGGGCGGCAACGGACGGCAACGAACGACTGTAGAATATTTACGGGTCGGTTCGGGTTAATAATGTGCCGTGCGTTACATTGGTATTATTCGTCTCGCGCGTCGAAAAACGGGTTGCGGTAAAAGTTCGTACTGTTCAGTGGGAAATGAATGAAATTGGATTTCTACGACAAAGTTCGTACTGTTCAATGGGAGATGAATAAAATTGAATTTCTACGAGAAAGTTCGTACTGTTCAGTGGGAAATGAAAAAAATGAATTGTTAAAATTCTTTCATATCTCGACGATTCGAGTTTAAACACAAACGAAAAACGGATTTCACCAATTTGTCGTTTAGATTTGCCATGAGTTGCCCTGATTTGCCCCGAGTTGCCGTGAGTTACCGTGGGTTGCACTCCGATGCAACGACGTGCCACAACGGGCGGCAACGGACGGCAACGAACGACTGTAGAATATTTACGGGTCGGTTCGGGTTAATAATGTGCCGTGCGTTACATTGGTATTATTCGTCTCGCGCGTCGAAAAACGGGTTGCGGTAAAAGTTCGTACTGTTCAGTGGGAAATGAATAAAATTGGATTTCTACGAGAAAGTTCGTACTGTTCAGTGGGAAATGAAAAAAATGAATTGTTAAAATTCTTTCATATCTCGACGATTCGAGTTTAAACACAAACGAAAAACGGATTTCACCAATTTGTCGTTTAGATTTGCCATGAGTTGCCCTGATTTGCCCCGAGTTGCCGTGAGTTACCGTGGGTTGCACTCCGATGCAACGACGTGCCACAACGGGCGGCAACGGACGGCAACGAACGACTGTAGAATATTTACGGGTCGGTTCGGGTTAATAATGTGCCCTGCGTTACATTGGTATTATTCGTCTCGCGCGTCGAACAACGGGTTGCGGTAAAAGTTCGTACTGTTCAGTGGGAAATGAATAAAATTGGATTTCTACGAGAAAGTTCCACTCGAGCACTCGTTGCGAGCGGACGTTTCCCTCTCTCCTTTCGAGCGCTCCGGAATTTTTACAAGTTTTAAAAGTGTGTACGTGACTTAGAGAACGTTTCTAGAAAACGTTTCCGTCGAAACAAAGCAAAGTTCTTCTCAGAACTGACCTGAGTCGCGCGAACAAAGAAACCCGGCTCAAGGGTCGGGCCCATCCGGGTCGCGCAGGTATCTGTGCCGCCCGAAAAGTGTTTAAAAGTTCGTTTTAAAATTAAAAACTTTCGCGAAAAACACTTAATCGAAGTGTCAACGCAAGGTGATTCGCGACCTAAAATGGGGAAACACAAGCTCCCCAAGACGAAAATATATGTTGAAAAGTCAACAGAAGACGAGCTATCCGAAACAGCTTCAACAACCACTCTGACCACGGAAAACAACACGGAAACCGACATGGACGCAATTATGGAATTGCTAGAAGAAGATGAAAAACTAAGCGACGAGCCACAAACTCCCAAAAAAGCAAAAATTTCATCGAAAACCAACTCACCAACAACAACCATTCAAACCCAAACCAATCCAACTCCATCCACCTCACACAATAAAAAATTCATCGCAACCGTACCCACATCAAACAAATATTCCCTTCTTCCCGAAGAAATCGACAACACCCCTCAAACACGCACATCAATCCTTGTTAATAAACCGCAAACAACACAACCCAAAAAACCATCCTGCCCCCCTGTCCACATACACATCGACGGATTCTCCAACCACACGAAAATAACAACAGATTTGAACAACTGGGTCGGTAAAAATAATTACACATTAAGATACACAAAAGGCCAATGTACCGTCAACACAACAACGCCTTTAGCAAGGAAAGAAGTGATCAATCGACTCCGATCTAACAATGTGTCTTTCCACACACATACCCCAAAAGAGGAACGCGAGAAAGCGTTTGTATTAGACGGGCTTCCACACCAGATCGAACCGGAAGAAATCCAAGAAGACATCAAAAATGAATACGACGTCGAAATTTCGAAGTGCTATAGAATGAGGGGCACAAAATACCCCAAATTTCTTGTGACTTTCTCGAAAATAAAATCCCTAAAAACTGTCCAGGAAACGATCAGATACGTCCTCCGCACCCGAGTGTTCTGGGATCATGCAAAAAACACCAAATTGATCATCCAGTGCAAAAACTGCCAAATGTGGGGACACGCGACCACAAACTGTTACGCGAAACCTAAGTGCGTGAAGTGTACGGGAGAACACAAAACGTCCGAGTGCGCGATAAACCGAGAAAACGGTCTCCCAGTGTCGTGTGTTAACTGTGGTGGCCCACACACGGCAAATTCCACGGACTGCCCCAAGTACGCAGACGCCCTACGAAAACGCAACGTAAGACTTCCCCAACAACCTCCAACAACCTCCCAAAGAATACTCCCCCCTGCCCCACAAACAATGAACATACCCTGGAATAAAATTGCCAGTAACAAACCCACAACACTTACACCTACAAACCCACCCCCACACTCAACTCCGACAATCAACACACACGTCCCACAACAAAACAACAACCAACAAACAACCACCTCAGACCTATTCGAACTTTCAAACCTCATGACCGAGCTAAATAACCTTATTAACCTCCCCGCACTTATCCACGCGCTCAAACAGTACATAACACAACTAAAAACAGATAAATCCCCCGGTAACATAATCCAAGCCACTCAAAACTTCGTTCTAAATCTTTCCAATGTATAACTTAACCATTGCCCATCTAAATTCAAACAGTCTCATCCCCAAAATCCCGGAAATAAACGAATTCCTCTCCCGTCTCAAAATAGATATCCTTCTCCTAAACGAAACAAAGCTAATCCCAACCGATAACATATCCTTTCCCGGCTACACTACATACAGAAAAGACTTCACTCGCCGTTCCAGAGGCGTCGCCATAATAATCAAAAATAACATTCCGCATATGAAAATCCCACAACCAGATCTAAACCACCTCGACATTATCACAATAAAACTCCAAAACAACCTCCACATAACCACCCTCTACAGCAGCCCCAAATCCCCCCTGACCAAAGAAGACCTCCACAAACTAATTATCCCATATAACAAAATCCTAATCCTTGGTGACCTCAACGCCCGCCACTTTTCCTGGGGCTGCCACATCACCAATTCAAAAGGCAGAACCATATACAACTTCACCCAAACCCACAACGCCTTTGTCCTCGCACCCACAACCCCAACTCATTTCCCAACCAACGGCACAACTCCCACCACCATTGACATCGCCATCGCAAAAAATCTTAATTATTTACCCGACCCCATACCCCTTGACGAACTCTCCTCTGATCACCGACCCATTTTATTAAAAATCGGCCCAAACACCCCCTCATCTCAACAAACAACAAAGATCCCCAATTATCGCTCCGCAAACTGGCCCCTTTTCCGACAGCTCATCAACCAAAACATTCAAGTAACCCCCCACATAGAATCCACCACACATCTCGAAAAAGAAATTATTTCCTTACCTCAGCCATACAAAACGCCAAAGAAACCGCAATCCCCCTCATTAACAAAACAAATTCCTACATGCCACCCACCCCAACACACATCCTCAACATCATCCAACAACGCAACTATTTCCGCAGACAATACCAACGCACCCACAACCAAGATACCAAAAACCAATTTCACCTCCTAAACCAACAAATCCGAACAGAATTAAAACTCCACAGAAATCAAACATGGTCCAATAAACTAAAATCCCTCAATCCCAATGATAAATCCATATGGCAAGAAATCCGAAAACTCAAAAACAAATTTAAACCTATCCCTGCCCTCGCAACACAAGCCACATCCTTCAAAATCTCCGAACCTGCAAAAGCCAATCTACTAGCCGATCATTTCTCCAACATCCACAAATCCAAACCGAATACCACCCCCCTACAAACCGAAATCACCGAACAAATACAAGCCTTTTTAAATCAACAACACGATCCCCCCACAGACCTCCACCTCATCACCCCCGCAACCATCCGAAACATCATCAGATACCTCAAACCCCTCAAAGCACCCGGCAGCGACGGAATTCAAAACATCCTTCTCCAAAACCTCCCAAAAAAAGCCCTCGTCCAACTTACCTATATAACCCGCCATATTCTCAAACTCCAACACTTCCCAAACACATGGAAAACCGCAACAATATGTCCAATCGCCAAACCCAACAAAGACCCCACAATCCCATCTAGCTATCGACCCATATCCCTACTCCCCTCAATGTCCAAAGTAATAGAAAGAGTTATCCTTGACCGCCTGAATCTCCACGCCAATGAACACAACACAATCCCAAACTATCAATTCGGTTTCCAAACAGCACACTCCACCACACACCAAATTGCCCGCATCATCAACGACTCCATCGACAAATTAAACACTCGCTCCCATACAGCCCTAGTATCCCTAGATCTTGAAAAGGCCTTTGATACGGTCTGGATAGATGGCCTTCTCCATAAACTCCACAAAACCCGATATCCCCCATACCTAATCAAAACCATAAACAGCTACCTTACGTCCAGAAAACTCCAAGTTAAAATCAACTCAACCATTTCCCCCACCAAACCTATCGAATCCGGTGTCCCACAAGGGGCGGTAATCTCCCCTCACCTCTTCAACGTATACATAGCCGATCTCCCTCAACTCCCCCAAACCAAAATAGCTACCTATGCCGATGACACAGCCATATACTGCCACTCCAAAGACCCCAAAATTGCCATACTCTCCATCCAAACTCACCTCCGCCTCCTAGAAACCTATTATTCCAAATGGAAAATCACTGTAAATCCTAATAAATCCGAATCTATCATAATCACCAAAAACAATCGCCCTACAAAGATCCCAATCCCTCTAAGAATTTCTCACTCAAATATCCCGATAAAAACAGAAATAAAATACCTTGGCGTCATTTTAGACCAAAGACTCACCTTTTCCAAACACATCCAAAAAGCAATCCAAAAAGCCTCCTCCACCATCAAAACCCTTTATCCACTTATATCACGCAGAAGCGTCCTCACCCTCGAAAATAAAAAACTCCTCTACTCCACCGTTATCCTCCCATCCCTAACATACGCAGCCCCAATCTGGTCCAACGCAGCAGTCACAAACCTCAAAAAAATCCAAACAGTGCAGAACAAAACCCTTCGAATAATCTCCAACTCCGACCGTTACATCAACATCCAGCTCCTCCACCAAAAAACCAAAGCTCACCCAATCAAAAACATACTAACAAAACTCAACCACAAATTCTACCACAGCACCACACATCACACAAACCCCTTAATCCGCTCCATTACAACCAAAAACACACAATCCACCAAACATAAATTTCCACACGAAACAACAAATCTAAATAAAATGCCCGACATATAACACAACACACCCCCCTCCCCCCTACACCCCCCCGACAACCAACACTCCCTAACCAGTTTTATACACCTGGGAAGTAATACGTATGCGTTCAGCCTGTGAAGTGAAAAACAACGAGCCAAGTGAACAAACCAGTGTTCAGTGCTCTGTGACCATACATGGACAAAATAGCTCTGATTACAGCCCCTTATGTATATATATTTATTCCCCCCCTCAAAGACATTTCCCCTGTAATCATCTGTCCATAAAAACTTTAATTGATTTCATAAGCCATTGGCTCAAGTTAAATCTTCACATTTATTGTAAATATATTTTCACTATGTATACCTAATATGTATTGTAAATAAGTGTAACTCTTAATCAATAAAAAATCTTTTTATTTTATTTTATTTTATTTTATTTTTATCATATCTCGACGATTCGAGTTTAAACACAAACGAAAAACGGATTTCACCAATTTGTCGTTTAGATTTGCCATGAGTTGCCCTGATTTGCCCCGAGTTGCCGTGAGTTACCGTGGGTTGCACTCCGATGCAACGACGTGCCACAACGGGCGGCAACGGACGGCAACGAACGACTGTAGAATATTTACGGGTCGGTTCGGGTTAATAATGTGCCGTGCGTTACATTGGTATTATTCGTCTCACGCGTCGAAGAACGGGTTGCGGTAAAAATTCGTACTGTTCAGTGGGAAATGAATAAAATTGGATTTCTACGACAAAGTTCGTACTGTTCAGTGGGAGATGAATAAAATTGAATTTCTACGAGAAAGTTCGTACTGTTCAGTGGGAAATGAAAAAAATTAATTGTTAAAATTCTTTCATATCTCGACGATTCGAGTTTAAACACAAACGAAAAACGGATTTCACCAATTTGTCGTTTAGATTTGCCATGAGTTGCCCTGATTTGCCCCGAGTTGCCGTGAGTTACCGTGGGTTGCACTCCGATGCAACGACGTGCACACAACGGGCGGCAACGGACGGCAACGAACGACTGTAGAATATTTACGGGTCGGTTTGGGTTAATAATGTGCCGTGCGTTACATTGGTATTATTCGTCTCGCGCGTCGAAAAACGGGTTGCGGTAAAAGTTCGTACTGTTCAGTGGGAAATGAATAAAATTGGATTTCTACGACAAAGTTCGTACTGTTCAGTGGGAGATGAATAAAATTGAATTTCTACGAGAAAGTTCGTACTGTTCAGTGGGAAATGAATAAAATTGGATTTCTACGACAAAGTTCGTACTGTTCAGTGGGAGATGAATAAAATTGAATTTCTACGAGAAAGTTCGTACTGTTCAGTGGGAAATGAAAAAAATGAATTGTTAAAATTCTTTCATATCTCGACGATTCGAGTTTAAACACAAACGAAAAACGGATTTCACCAATTTGTCGTTTAGATTTGCCATGAGTTGCCCTGATTTGCCCCGAGTTGCCGTGAGTTACCGTGGGTTGCACTCCGATGCAACGACGTGCCACAACGGGCGGCAACGGACGGCAACGAACGACTGTAGAATATTTACGGGTCGGTTCGGGTTAATAATGTGCCGTGCGTTACATTGGTATTATTCGTCTCGCGCGTCGAAAAACGGGTTGCGGTAAAAGTTCGTACTGTTCAGTGGGAAATGAATAAAATTGGATTTCTACGACAAAGTTCGTACTGTTCAGTGGGAGATGAATAAAATTGAATTTCTACGAGAAAGTTCGTACTGTTCAGTGGGAAATGAAAAAAATGAATTGTTAAAATTCTTTCATATCTCGACGATTCGAGTTTAAACACAAACGAAAAACGGATTTCACCAATTTGTCGTTTAGATTTGCCATGAGTTGCCCTGATTTGCCCCGAGTTGCCGTGAGTTACCGTGGGTTGCACTCCGATGCAACGACGTGCACACAACGGGCGGCAACGGACGGCAACGAACGACTGTAGAATATTTACGGGTCGGTTTGGGTTAATAATGTGCCGTGCGTTACATTGGTATTATTCGTCTCGCGCGTCGAAAAACGGGTTGCGGTAAAAGTTCGTACTGTTCAGTGGGAAATGAATAAAATTGGATTTCTACGACAAAGTTCGTACTGTTCAGTGGGAGATGAATAAAATTGAATTTCTACGAGAAAGTTCGTACTGTTCAGTGGGAAATGAAAAAAATGAATTGTTAAAATTCTTTCATATCTCGACGATTCGAGTTTAAACACAAACGAAAAACGGATTTCACCAATTTGTCGTTTAGATTTGCCATGAGTTGCCCTGATTTGCCCCGAGTTGCCGTGAGTTACCGTGGGTTGCACTCCGATGCAACGACGTGCCACAACGGGCGGCAACGGACGGCAACGAACGACTGTAGAATATTTACGGGTCGGTTCGGGTTAATAATGTGCCGTGCGTTACATTGGTATTATTCGTCTCGCGCGTCGAAAAACGGGTTGCGGTAAAAGTTCGTACTGTTCAGTGGGAAATGAATAAAATTGGATTTCTACGACAAAGTTCGTACTGTTCAGTGGGAGATGAATAAAATTGAATTTCTACGAGAAAGTTCGTACTGTTCAGTGGGAAATGAAAAAAATGAATTGTTAAAATTCTTTCATATCTCGACGATTCGAGTTTAAACACAAACGAAAAACGGATTTCACCAATTTGTCGTTTAGATTTGCCATGAGTTGCCCTGATTTGCCCCGAGTTGCCGTGAGTTACCGTGGGTTGCACTCCGATGTAACGACGTGCACACAACGGGCGGCAACGGACGGCAACGAACGACTGTAGAATATTTACGGGTCGGTTCGGGTTAATAATGTGCCGTGCGTTACATTGGTATTATTCGTCTCGCGCGTCGAAAAACGGGTTGCGGTAAAAGTTCGTACTGTTCAGTGGGAAATGAATAAAATTGGATTTCTACGACAAAGTTCGTACTGTTCAGTGGGAGATGATTAAAATTGAATTTCTACGAGAAAGTTCGTACTGTTCAGTGGGAAATGAAAAAAATGAATTGTTAAAATTCTTTCATATCTCGACGATTCGAGTTTAAACACAAACGAAAAACGGATTTCACCAATTTGTCGTTTAGATTTGCCATGAGTTGCCCTGATTTGCCCCGAGTTGCCGTGAGTTACCGTGGGTTGCACTCCGATGCAACGACGTGCCACAACGGGCGGCAACGGACGGCAACGAACGACTGTAGAATATTTACGGGTCGGTTCGGGTTAATAATGTGCCGTGCGTTACATTGGTATTATTCGTCTCGCGCGTCGAAAAACGGGTTGCGGTAAAAGTTCGTACTGTTCAGTGGGAAATGAATAAAATTGGATTTCTACGACAAAGTTCGTACTGTTCAGTGGGAGATGAATAAAATTGAATTTCTACGAGAAAGTTCGTACTGTTCAGTGGGAAATGAAAAAAATGAATTGTTAAAATTCTTTCATATCTCGACGATTCGAGTTTAAACACAAACGAAAAACGGATTTCACCAATTTGTCGTTTAGATTTGCCATGAGTTGCCCTGATTTGTCCCGAGTTGCCGTGAGTTACCGTGGGTTGCACTCCGATGCAACGACGTGCCACAACGGGCGGCAACGGACGGCAACGAACGACTGTAGAATATTTACGGGTCGGTTCGGGTTAATAATGTGCCGTGCGTTACATTGGTATTATTCGTCTCGCGCGTCGAAAAACGGGTTGCGGTAAAAGTTCGTACTGTTCAGTGGGAAATGAATAAAATTGGATTTCTACGACAAAGTTCGTACTGTTCAGTGGGAGATGAATAAAATTGAATTTCTACGAGAAAGTTCGTACTGTTCAGTGGGAAATGAAAAAAATGAGTTGTTAAAATTCTTTCATATCTCGACGATTCGAGTTTAAACACAAACGAAAAACGGATTTCACCAATTTGTCGTTTAGATTTGCCATGAGTTGCCCTGATTTGTCCCGAGTTGCCGTGAGTTACCGTGGGTTGCACTCCGATGCAACGACGTGCCACAACGGGCGGCAACGGACGGCAACGAACGACTGTAGAATATTTACGGGTCGGTTCGGGTTAATAATGTGCCGTGCGTTACATTGGTATTATTCGTCTCGCGCGTCGAAAAACGGGTTGCGGTAAAAGTTCGTACTGTTCAGTGGGAGATGAATAAAATTGAATTTCTACGAGAAAGTTCGTACTGTTCAGTGGGAAATGAAAAAAATGAATTGTTAAAATTCTTTCATATCTCGACGATTCGAGTTTAAACACAAACGAAAAACGGATTTCACCAATTTGTCGTTTAGATTTGCCATGAGTTGCCCTGATTTGCCCCGAGTTGCCGTGAGTTACCGTGGGTTGCACTCCGATGCAACGACGTGCCACAACGGGCGGCAACGGACGGCAACGAACGACTGTAGAATATTTACGGGTCGGTTCGGGTTAATAATGTGCCGTGCGTTACATTGGTATTATTCGTCTCGCGCGTCGAAAAACGGGTTGCGGTAAAAGTTCGTACTGTTCAGTGGGAAATGAATAAAATTGGATTTCTACGACAAAGTTCGTACTGTTCAGTGGGAGATGAATAAAATTGAATTTCTACGAGAAAGTTCGTACTGTTCAGTGGGAAATGAAAAAAATGAATTGTTAAAATTCTTTCATATCTCGACGATTCGAGTTTAAACACAAACGAAAAACGGATTTCACCAATTTGTCGTTTAGATTTGCCATGAGTTGCCCTGATTTGTCCCGAGTTGCCGTGAGTTACCGTGGGTTGCACTCCGATGCAACGACGTGCCACAACGGGCGGCAACGGACGGCAACGAACGACTGTAGAATATTTACGGGTCGGTTCGGGTTAATAATGTGCCGTGCGTTACATTGGTATTATTCGTCTCGCGCGTCGAAAAACGGGTTGCGGTAAAAGTTCGTACTGTTCAGTGGGAGATGAATAAAATTGAATTTCTACGAGAAAGTTCGTACTGTTCAGTGGGAAATGAAAAAAATGAATTGTTAAAATTCTTTCATATCTCGACGATTCGAGTTTAAACACAAACGAAAAACGGATTTCACCAATTTGTCGTTTAGATTTGCCATGAGTTGCCCTGATTTGCCCCGAGTTGCCGTGAGTTACCGTGGGTTGCACTCCGATGCAACGACGTGCCACCACCTTTTAAGATAGAAATTTCTAATATGTTTCAAAATGCTGCTAGAACGCCAAATCGCTCATATCTGACACCTTTTTATTTTTTGGACTTACGGTTACCGAGATAGCGATTAAAAATATTATTAAGAGGTCTTGTGTAACTTTGGCACCCATTAAGATAGAAATTTCTAATATGTTTCAAAATGCTGCTAGAACGCCAAATCGCTCATATCTGACACCTTTTTATTTTTTGGACTTACGGTTACCGAGATAGCGATTAAAAATATTATTAAGAGGTCTTGTGTAACTTTGGCACCCATTAAGATAGAAATTTCTAATATGTTTCAAAATGCTGCTAGAACGCCAAATCGCTCATATCTGACACCTTTTTATTTTTTGGACTTACGGTTACCGAGATAGCGTTTAAAAATATTATTAAGAGGTCTTGTGTATCTTTGGCACCCATTAAGATAGAAATTTCTAATATGTTTCAAAATGCTGCTAGAACGCCAAATCGCTCATATCTGACACCTTTTTATTTTTTGGACTTACGGTTACCGAGATAGCGATTAAAAATATTATTAAGAGGTCTTGTGTAACTTTGGCACCCATTAAGATAGAAATTTCTAATATGTTTCAAAATGCTGCTAGAACGCCAAATCGCTCATATCTGACACCTTTTTATTTTTTGGACTTACGGTTACCGAGATAGCGATTAAAAATATTATTAAGAGGTCTTGTGTAACTTTGGCACCCATTAAGATAGAAATTTCTAATATGTTTCAAAATGCTGCTAGAACGCCAAATCGCTCATATCTGACACCTTTTTATTTTTTGGACTTACGGTTACCGAGATAGCGATTAAAAATATTATTAAGAGGTCTTGTGTAACTTTGGCACCCATTAAGATAGAAATTTCTAATATCTTTCAAAATGCTGCTAGAACGCCAAATCGCTCATATCTGACACCTTTTTATTTTTTGGACTTACGGTTACCAAGATAGCGATTAAAAATATTATTAAGAGGTCTTGTGTAACTTTGGCACCCATTAAGATAGAAATTTCTAATATGTTTCAAAATGCTGCTAGAACGCCAAATCGCTCATATCTGACACCTTTTTATTTTTTGGACTTACGGTTACCGAGATAGCGATTAAAAATATTATTAAGAGGTCTTGTGTAACTTTGGCACCCATTAAGATAGAAATTTCTAATATGTTTCAAAATGCTGCTAGAACGCCAAATCGCTCATATCTGACACCTTTTTATTTTTTGGACTTACGGTTACCGAGATAGCGATTAAAAATATTATTAAGAGGTCTTGTGTAACTTTGGCACCCATTAAGATAGAAATTTCTAATATGTTTCAAAATGCTGCTAGAACGCCAAATCGCTCATATCAGACACCTTTTTATTTTTTGGACTTACGGTTACCGAGATAGCGATTAAAAATATTATTAAGAGGTCTTGTGTAACTTTGGCACCCATTTAGATAGAAATTTCTAATATGTTTCAAAATGCTGCTAGAACGCCAAATCGCTCATATCTGACACCTTTTTATTTTTTGGACTTACGGTTACCGAGATAGCGATTAAAAATATTATTAAGAGGTCTTGTGTAACTTTGGCACCCATTAAGATAGAAATTTCTAATATGTTTCAAAATGCTGCTAGAACGCCAAATCGCTCATATCTGACACCTTTTTATTTTTTGGACTTACGGTTACCGAGATAGCGATTAAAAATATTATTAAGAGGTCTTGTGTAACTTTGGCACCCATTAAGATAGAAATTTCTAATATGTTTCAAAATGCTGCTAGAACGCCAAATCACTCATATCTGACACCTTTTTATTTTTTGGACTTACGGTTACCGAGATAGCGATTAAAAATATTATTAAGAGGTCTTGTGTAACTTTGGTACCCATTAAGATAGAAATTTCTAATATGTTTCAAAATGCTGCTAGAACGCCAAATCGCTCATATCTGACACCTTTTTATTTTTTGGACTTACGGTTACCGAGATAGCGATTAAAAATATTATTAAGAGGTCTTGTGTAACTTTGGCACCCGTTAAGATAGAAATTTCTAATATGTTTCAAAATTCTGCTAGAACGCCAAATCGCTCATATCTGACACCTTTTTATTTTTTGGACTTACGGTTACCGAGATAGCGATTAAAAATATTATTAAGAGGTCTTGTGTAACTTTGGCACCCATTAAGATAGAAATTTCTAATATGTTTCAAAATGCTGCTAGAACGCCAAATCGCTCATATCTGACACCTTTTTATTTTTTGGACTTACGGTTACCGAGATAGCGATTAAAAATGTTATTAAGAGGTCTTGTGTAACTTTGGCACCCATTAAGATAGAAATTTCTAATATGTTTCAAAATGCTGATAGAACGCCAAATCGCTCATATCTGACACCTTTTTATTTTTTGGACTTACGGTTACCGAGATAGCGATTAAAAATATTATTAAGAGGTCTTGTGTAACTTTGGCACCCATTAAGATAGAAATTTCTAATATGTTTCAAAATGCTGCTAGAACGCCAAATCGCTCATATCTGACACCTTTTTATTTTTTGGACTTACGGTGACCGAGATAGCGATTAAAAATATTATTAAGAGGTCTTGTGTAACTTTGGCACCCATTAAGATGGAAATTTCTAATATGTTTCAAAATGCTGCTAGAACGCCAAATCGCTCATATCTGACACCTTTTTATTTTTTGGACTTACGGTTACCGAGACAGCGATTAAAAATGTTATTAAGAGGTCTTGTGTAACTTTGGCACCCATTAAGATAGAAATTTCTAATATGTTTCAAAATGCTGCTAGAACGCCAAATCGCTCATATCTGAAACCTTTTTATTTTTTGGAATGACGGTTACCGAGATAGCGATTAAAAATATTATTAAGAGGTCTTGTGTAACTTTGGCACCCATTAAGATAGAAATTTCTAATATGTTTCAAAATGCTGCTAGAACGCCAAATCGCTCATATCTGACACCTTTTTATTTTTTGGACTTACGGTTACCGAGATAGCGATTAAAAATATTATTAAGAGGTCTTGTGTAACTTTTTCACCCATTAAGATAGAAATTTCTAATATGTTTCAAAATGCTGCTAGAACGCCAAATCGCTCATATCTGACACCTTTTTATTTTTTGGACTTACGGTTACCGAGATAGCAATTAAAAATATTATTAAGAGGTCTTGTGTAACTTTGGCACCCATTAAGATAGAAATTTCTAATATGTTTCAAAATGCTGCTAGAACGCCAAATCGCTCATATCTGACACCTTTTTATTTTTTGGACTTACGGTTACCAAGATAGCGATTAAAAATATTATTAAGAGGTCTTGTGTAACTTTGGCACCCATTAAGATAGAAATTTCTAATATGTTTCAAAATGCTGCTAGAACGCCAAATCGCTCATATTTGACACCTTTTTATTTTTTGGACTTACGGTTACCGAGATAGCGATTAAAAATATTATTAAGAGGTCTTGTGTAACTTTGGCACCCATTAAGATAGAAATTTCTAATATGTTTCAAAATGCTGCTAGAACGCCAAATCGCTCATATCTGACACCTTTTTATTTTTTGGACTTACGGTTACCGAGATAGCGATTAAAAATATTATTAAGAGGTCTTGTGTAACTTTGGCACCCATTAAGATAGAAATTTCTAATATGTTTCAAAATGCTGCTAGAACGCCAAATCGCTCATATCTGACACCTTTTTATTTTTTGGACTTACGGTTACCAAGATAGCGATTAAAAATATTATTAAGAGGTCTTGTGTAACTTTGGCACCCATTAAGATAGAAATTTCTAATATGTTTCAAAATGCTGCTAGAACGCCAAATCGCTCATATCTGACACCTTTTTATTTTTTGGACTTACGGTTACCGAGATAGCGATTAAAAATATTATTAAGAGGTCTTGTGTAACTTTGGCACCCATTAAGATAGAAATTTCTAATATGTTTCAAAATGCTGCTAGAACGCCAAATCACTCATATCTGACACCTTTTTATTTTTTGGACTTACGGTTACCGAGATAGCGATTAAAAATATTATTAAGAGGTCTTGTGTAACTTTGGTACCCATTAAGATAGAAATTTCTAATATGTTTCAAAATGCTGCTAGAACGCCAAATCGCTCATATCTGACACCTTTTTATTTTTTGGACTTACGGTTACCGAGATAGCGATTAAAAATATTATTAAGAGGTCTTGTGTAACTTTGGCACCCGTTAAGATAGAAATTTCTAATATGTTTCAAAATGCTGCTAGAACGCCAAATCGCTCATATCTGACACCTTTTTATTTTTTGGACTTACGGTTACCGAGATAGCGATTAAAAATATTATTAAGAGGTCTTGTGTAACTTTGGCACCCATTAAGATAGAAATTTCTAATATGTTTCAAAATGCTGCTAGAACGCCAAATCGCTCATATCTGACACCTTTTTATTTTTTGGACTTACGGTTACCGAGATAGCGATTAAAAATGTTATTAAGAGGTCTTGTGTAACTTTGGCACCCATTAAGATAGAAATTTCTAATATGTTTCAAAATGCTGATAGAACGCCAAATCGCTCATATCTGACACCTTTTTATTTTTTGGACTTACGGTTACCGAGATAGCGATTAAAAATATTATTAAGAGGTCTTGTGTAACTTTGGCACCCATTAAGATAGAAATTTCTAATATGTTTCAAAATGCTGCTAGAACGCCAAATCGCTCATATCTGACACCTTTTTATTTTTTGGACTTACGGTTACCGAGATAGCGATTAAAAATATTATTAAGAGGTCTTGTGTAACTTTGGCACCCATTAAGATGGAAATTTCTAATATGTTTCAAAATGCTGCTAGAACGCCAAATCGCTCATATCTGACACCTTTTTATTTTTTGGACTTACGGTTACCGAGATAGCGATTAAAAATATTATTAAGAGGTCTTGTGTAACTTTTTCACCCATTAAGATAGAAATTTCTAATATGTTTCAAAATGCTGCTAGAACGCCAAATCGCTCATAGCTGACACCTTTTTATTTTTTGGACTTACGGTTACCGAGATAGCGATTAAAAATATTATTAAGAGGTCTTGTGTAACTTTTTCACCCATTAAGATAGAAATTTCTAATATGTTTCAAAATGCTGCTAGAACGCCAAATCGCTCATATCTGACACCTTTTTATTTTTTGGACTTACGGTTACCGAGATAGCGATTAAAAATATTATTAAGAGGTCTTGTGTAACTTTGGCACCCATTAAGATAGAAATTTCTAATATGTTTCAAAATGCTGCTAGAACGCCAAATCGCTCATATCTGACACCTTTTTATTTTTTGGACTTACGGTTACCAAGATAGCGATTAAAAATATTATTAAGAGGTCTTGTGTAACTTTGGCACCCATTAAGATAGAAATTTCTAATATGTTTCAAAATGCTGCTAGAACGCCAAATCGCTCATATTTGACACCTTTTTATTTTTTGGACTTACGGTTACCGAGATAGCGATTAAAAATATTATTAAGAGGTCTTGTGTAACTTTGGCACCCATTAAGATAGAAATTTCTAATATGTTTCAAAATGCTGCTAGAACGCCAAATCGCTCATATCTGACACCTTTTTATTTTTTGGACTTACGGTTACCGAGATAGCGATTAAAAATATTATTAAGAGGTCTTGTGTAACTTTGGCACCCATTAAGATAGAAATTTCTAATATGTTTCAAAATGCTGCTAGAACGCCAAATCGCTCATATCTGACACCTTTTTATTTTTTGGACTTACGGTTACCAAGATAGCGATTAAAAATATTATTAAGAGGTCTTGTGTAACTTTGGCACCCATTAAGATAGAAATTTCTAATATGTTTCAAAATGCTGCTAGAACGCCAAATCGCTCATATCTGACACCTTTTTATTTTTTGGACTTACGGTTACCGAGATAGCGATTAAAAATATTATTAAGAGGTCTTGTGTAACTTTGGCACCCATTAAGATAGAAATTTCTAATATGTTTCAAAATGCTGCTAGAACGCCAAATCGCTCATATCTGACACCTTTTTATTTTTTGGACTTACGGTTACCGAGATAGCGATTAAAAATATTATTAAGAGGTCTTGTGTAACTTTGGCACCCATTAAGATAGAAATTTCTAATATGTTTCAAAATGCTGCTAGAACGCCAAATCGCTCATATCTGACACCTTTTTATTTTTTGGACTTACGGTTACCGAGATGGCGATTAAAAATATTATTAAGAGGTCTTGTGTAACTTTGGCACCCATTAAGATAGAAATTTCTAATATGTTTCAAAATGCTGCTAGAACGCCAAATCACTCATATCTGACACCTTTTTATTTTTTGGACTTACGGTTACCGAGATAACGATTAAAAATATTATTAAGAGGTCTTGTGTAACTTTGGCACCCATTAAGATAGAAATTTCTAATATGTTTCAAAATGCTGCTAGAACGCCAAATCGCTCATATCTGACACCTTTTTATTTTTTGGACTTACGGTTACCGAGATAGCGATTAAAAATATTATTAAGAGGTCTTGTGTAACTTTGGCACCCATTAAGATGGAAATTTCTAATATGTTTCAAAATGCTGCTAGAACGCCAAATCGCTCATATCTGACACCTTTTTATTTTTTGGACTTACGGTTACCAAGATAGCGATTAAAAATATTATTAAGAGGTCTTGTGTAACTTTGGCACCCATTAAGATAGAAATTTCTAATATGTTTCAAAATGCTGCTAGAACGCCAAATCGCTCATATCTGACACCTTTTTATTTTTTGGACTTACGGTTACCAAGATAGCGATTAAAAATATTATTAAGAGGTCTTGTGTAACTTTGGCACCCATTAAGATAGAAATTTCTAATATGTTTCAAAATGCTGCTAGAACGCCAAATCGCTCATATTTGACACCTTTTTATTTTTTGGACTTACGGTTACCGAGATAGCGATTAAAAATATTATTAAGAGGTCTTGTGTAACTTTGGCACCCATTAAGATAGAAATTTCTAATATGTTTCAAAATGCTGCTAGAACGCCAAATCGCTCATATCTGACACCTTTTTATTTTTTGGACTTACGGTTACCGAGATAGCGATTAAAAATATTATTAAGAGGTCTTGTGTAACTTTGGCACCCATTAAGATAGAAATTTCTAATATGTTTCAAAATGCTGCTAGAACGCCAAATCGCTCATATCTGACACCTTTTTATTTTTTGGACTTACGGTTACCAAGATAGCGATTAAAAATATTATTAAGAGGTCTTGTGTAACTTTGGCACCCATTAAGATAGAAACTTCTAATATGTTTCAAAATGCTGCTAGAACGCCAAATCGCTCATATCTGACACCTTTTTATTTTTTGGACTTACGGTTACCGAGATAGCGATTAAAAATATTATTAAGAGGTCTTGTGTAACTTTGGCACCCATTAAGATAGAAATTTCTAATATGTTTCAAAATGCTGCTAGAACGCCAAATCGCTCATATCTGACACCTTTTTATTTTTTGGACTTACGGTTACCGAGATAGCGATTAAAAATATTATTAAGAGGTCTTGTGTAACTTTGGCACCCATTAAGATAGAGATTTCTAATATGTTTCAAAATGCTGCTAGAACGCCAAATCGCTCATATCTGACACCTTTTTATTTTTTGGACTTACGGTTACCGAGATGGCGATTAAAAATATTATTAAGAGGTCTTGTGTAACTTTGGCACCCATTAAGATAGAAATTTCTAATATGTTTCAAAATGCTGCTATAACGCCAAATCACTCATATCTGACACCTTTTTATTTTTTGGACTTACGGTTACCGAGATAGCGATTAAAAATATTATTAAGAGGTCTTGTGTAACTTTGGCACCCATTAAGATAGAAATTTCTAACATGTTTCAAAATGCTGCTAGAACGCCAAATCGCTCATATCTGACACCTTTTTATTTTTTGGACTTACGGTTACCGAGATAGCGATTAAAAATATTATTAAGAGGTCTTGTGTAACTTTGGCACCCATTAAGATGGAAATTTCTAATATGTTTCAAAATGCTGCTAGAACGCCAAATCGCTCATATCTGACACCTTTTTATTTTTTGGACTTACGGTTACCAAGATAGCGATTAAAAATATTATTAAGAGGTCTTGTGTAACTTTGGCACCCATTAAGATAGAAATTTCTAATATGTTTCAAAATGCTGCTAGAACGCCAAATCGCTCATATCTGACACCTTTTTATTTTTTGGACTTACGGTTACCGAGATAGCGATTAAAAATATTATTAAGAGGTCTTGTGTAACTTTGGCACCCATTAAGATAGAAATTTCTAATATGTTTCAAAATGCTGCTAGAACGCCAAATCACTCATATCTGACACCTTTTTATTTTTTGGACTTACGGTTACCGAGATAGCGATTAAAAATATTATTAAGAGGTCTTGTGTAACTTTGGCACCCATTAAGATAGAAATTTCTAATATGTTTCAAAATGCTGCTAGAACGCCAAATCGCTCATATCTGACACCTTTTTATTTTTTGGACTTACGGTTACCGAGATAGCGATTAAAAATATTATTAAGAGGTCTTGTGTAACTTTGGCACCCATTAAGATGGAAATTTCTAATATGTTTCAAAATGCTGCTAGAACGCCAAATCGCTCATATCTGACACCTTTTTATTTTTTGGACTTACGGTTACCAAGATAGCGATTAAAAATATTATTAAGAGGTCTTGTGTAACTTTGGCACCCATTAAGATAGAAATTTCTAATATGTTTCAAAATGCTGCTAGAACGCCAAATCGCTCATATCTGACACCTTTTTATTTTTTGGACTTACGGTTACCGAGATAGCGATTAAAAATATTATTAAGAGGTCTTGTGTAACTTTGGCACCCATTAAGATAGAAATTTCTAATATGTTTCAAAATGCTGCTAGAACGCCAAATCGCTCATATCTGACACCTTTTTATTTTTTGGACTTACGGTTACCGAGATAGCGATTAAAAATATTATTAAGAGGTCTTGTGTAACTTTGGCACCCATTAAGATAGAAATTTCTAATATGTTTCAAAATGCTGCTAGAACGCCAAATCGCTCATATCTGACACCTTTTTATTTTTTGGACTTACGGTTACCGAGATAGCGATTAAAAATATTATTAAGAGATCTTGTGTAACTTTGGCACCCATTAAGATAGAAATTTCTAATATGTTTCAAAATGCTGCTAGAACGCCAAATCGCTCATATCTGACACCTTTTTATTTTTTGGACTTACGGTTACCGAGATAGCGATTAAAAATATTATTAAGAGGTCTTGTGTAACTTTGGCACCCATTAAGATAGAAATTTCTAATATGTTTCAAAATGCTGCTAGAACGCCAAATCGCTCATATCTGACACCTTTTTATTTTTTGGACTTACGGTTACCGAGATAGCGATTAAAAATATTATTAAGAGGTCTTGTGTAACTTTGGCACCCATTAAGATAGAAATTTCTAATATGTTTCAAAATGCTGCTAGAACGCCAAACCGCTCATATCTGACACCTTTTTATTTTTTGGACTTACGGTTACCGAGATAGCGATTAAAAATGTTATTAAGAGGTCTTGTGTAACTTTGGCACCCATTAAGATAGAAATTTCTAATATGTTTCAAAATGCTGCTAGAACGCCAAATCGCTCATATCTGACACCTTTTTATTTTTTGGACTTACGGTTACCGAGATAGCGATTAAAAATATTATTAAGAGGTCTTGTGTAACTTTGGCACCCATTAAGATAGAAATTTCTAATATGTTTCAAAATGCTGCTAGAACGCCAAATCGCTCATATCTGACACCTTTTTATTTTTTGGACTTACGGTTACCGAGATAGCGATTAAAAATATTATTAAGAGGTCTTGTGTAACTTTGGCACCCATTAAGATAGAAATTTCTAATATGTTTCAAAATGCTGCTAGAACGCCAAATCGCTCATATCTGACACCTTTTTATTTTTTGGACTTACGGTTACCGAGATAGCGATTATAAACATTATTAAGAGGTCTTGTGTAACTTTGGCACCCATTAAGATGGAAATTTCTAATATGTTTCAAAATGCTGCTAGAACGCCAAATCGCTCATATCTGACACCTTTTTATTTTTTGGACTTACGGTTACCGAGATAGCGATTAAAAATATTATTAAGAGGTCTTGTGTAACTTTGGCACCCATTAAGATAGAAATTTCTAATATGTTTCAAAATGCTGCTAGAACGCCAAATCGCTCATATCTGACACCTTTTTATTTTTTGGACTTACGGTTACCGAGATAGCGATTAAAAATATTATTAAGAGGTCTTGTGTAACTTTGGCACCCATTAAGATAGAAATTTCTAATATGTTTCAAAATGCTGCTAGAACGCCAAATCGCTCATATCTGACACCTTTTTATTTTTTGGACTTACGGTTACCGAGATAGCGATTAAAAATATTATTAAGAGGTCTTGTGTAACTTTGGCACCCATTAAGATGGAAATTTCTAATATGTTTCAAAATGCTGCTAGAACGCCAAATCGCTCATATCTGACACCTTTTTATTTTTTGGACTTACGGTTACCGAGATAGCGATTAAAAATATTATTAAGAGGTCTTGTGTAACTTTGGCACCCATTAAGATAGAAATTTCTAATATGTTTCAAAATGCTGCTAGAACGCCAAATCGCTCATATCTGACACCTTTTTATTTTTTGGACTTACGGTTACCGAGATAGCGATTAAAAATATTATTAAGAGGTCTTGTGTAACTTTTTCACCCATTAAGATAGAAATTTCTAATATGTTTCAAAATGCTGCTAGAACGCCAAATCGCTCATATCTGACACCTTTTTATTTTTTGGACTTACGGTTACCGAGATAGCGATTAAAAATATTATTAAGAGGTCTTGTGTAACTTTGGCACCCATTAAGATAGAAATTTCTAATATGTTTCAAAATGCTGCTAGAACGCCAAATCGCTCATATCTGACACCTTTTTATTTTTTGGACTTACGGTTACCGAGATAGCGATTAAAAATATTATTAAGAGGTCTTGTGTAACTTTGGCACCCATTAAGATAGAAATTTCTAATATGTTTCAAAATGCTGCTAGAACGCCAAATCACTCATATCTGACACCTTTTTATTTTTTGGACCTACGGTTACCGAGATAGCGATTAAAAATATTATTAAGAGGTCTTGTGTAACTTTGGCACCCATTAAGATAGAAATTTCTAATATGTTTCAAAATGCTGCTAGAACGCCAAATCGCTCATATCTGACACCTTTTTATTTTTTGGACTTACGGTTACCGAGATAGCGATTAAAAATATTATTAAGAGGTCTTGTGTAACTTTGGCACCCATTAAGATAGAAATTTCTAATATGTTTCAAAATGCTGCTAGAACGCCAAGTCGCTCATATCTGACACCTTTTTATTTTTTGGACTTACGGTTACCAAGATAGCGATTAAAAATATTATTAAGAGGTCTTGTGTAACTTTGGCACCCATTAAGATAGAAATTTCTAATATGTTTCAAAATGCTGCTAGAACGCCAAATCGCTCATATCTGACACCTTTTTATTTTTTGGACTTACGGTTACCGAGATAGCGATTAAAAATATTATTAAGAGGTCTTGTGTAACTTTGGCACCCATTAAGATAGAAATTTCTAATATGTTTCAAAATGCTGCTAGAACGCCAAATCGCTCATATCTGACACCTTTTTATTTTTTGGACTTACGGTTACCGAGATAGCGATTAAAAATATTACTAAGAGGTCTTGTGTAACTTTGGCACCCATTAAGATAGAAATTTCTAATATGTTTCAAAATGCTGCTAGAACGCCAAATCGCTCATATCTGACACCTTTTTATTTTTTGGACTTACGG